>OY744546.1:6540174-6562397 GCA_963556195.1 Sepiola atlantica
GAACGTTACAGTTTTAATGTACTTCCACAAATATGGCAATTTAATTCAAGCATTAAGCTCATCAGGGGGACTTCTACGTGGAACAATAGGAAGCGTTTGTCGGAAGTCACCTGATAATAATATTGTTATGCCACCCATAACAGCATCACGTCTTTTGAGATCACGCAATGTTTTATCTAGAGCCTCGACCGCTTGTTTATGTGCCATTGTACATTCATCCCATACGATGAAGGAACAATTCTGTAAGACTTTTGCTGAATCTGACCCTCTTTCTATTTGACAAATTGGATCAGCATTATTTGTTAGATAATGGCAAGTTAAATGTGGAGTGAGCTGTCCTACCACCAGGAGTACCTCCGGGTGCATCAAGGAATATAAGGCCACCTTGCTGATCTTCTTCAGTATTAACTACAGTACGAAAAATATGAATTTGCTCATTATTTAGTCGTGCGATACCATCTCGAACAATTGATGCATGCTCATGAGGTTGATAACTAATTTCACGCGTCCATGCAGTAATGACCGGATGTGTATTAGATCGATTAGGTGAGGTAAGACCCAATTTTGTGAGTGGTTTACCATTGATCTTATAAGTCATATCTTCGATATGAACTAAAGCCATATTGAAGATGTCGTCTTAAAATGTTATATCAACTTCAGGCTGTTGATTGTGTTTCCTAAGAAGGAAATCTTCACTAAAAGCTTATTTGTGTGCATCCCAAAGTAGTTTCGGATGAGACACTGCACATGATGTCAACATGATGGCAAACAAATGTCTCAAATTGTCGGCAGATTCAGATATAGATGCTTCCTGTAATGTAGCATCCCAGTGGTTATCATCCTCAAGTAGTCCATGTGCACTACATGCATCCCTGAATGTAGTTATAACTTGACGATTGATCGTTTTTAGGTCATTAAAGCTCTGTGAACCTCTAACATTGTGTAGAAGCATTCTCAAACAGAAGCAGTCAAATTGATTTGGATGCATGGTGTATACCCTGCCCCAAAACTTCTGTTCTTTTAACGCACGGATAGCCTGGAACTGGCTTACCCTGTAACCGTCGCTTGAAGACCTTAGTTTTAGTGTCCCAGGTATAATAAACTGGAACTTCTCAGTACAAAAGTGTACGTGCAAAAAAATGTGTTTGACACAATGTGAAGAAAGTTGTTAGAGTGGTTGAAGGTGGATTTGCAACTCTATCTGCTGCAGTACTTTCAGTAAAGTATATACGCTGTCCATTTTCTAGATGAACTGATAGGTGAATAACTGGGGGGGATGATGTATATGTATGTGAAAGTTAAGTATTCTCCAAATGGCTTCATTGGTTGATATGTAACGTCCCGTATCGTATCTCTTAACTTCATCATGAGCATTACTTTCAATTGTGAAGTTAGCTTGATCACTACCCTTATTTACATATTTACAAATGTATTTTATTGATTTCATGCTGTTGCAATATTCAACATTGATATGTGCATCAAAAATCTCACGAAGCAGTTTATTATGTGGTACAACCCATCGGTTATCTACAGGAACTGTTATGTTGGCAGGTAGGGTAAGTGTCGTCTCAAAACCTCCAGCTAAAGGAGATAGTCGTCGATATTGTGAGTAGCCATTTGTATCCGATTGAGTTTCACTCAAGCTCTTACTGCAGTGTCCATCTTTGAGACAGAGTGAACCTCTGTTTCCATGAACCATATGGTGCCTAATGAAATCATGTAAAACCGGATCTGCCACTGGATCTTGAATTTCCGCACTGATAACTGAATCTATGTCAGAGGATTTCAATTTTTATCCTCTTTTCTGCCATTGAACAGTGTACATGTATAAACAATAGCAAGCAATTAAAAGTAAAGATGATTGTCTGCATGTAATGTTATAACAAAAATGTTTTTATTACTTATTGTTATGCCCCCCCCCCCCCCCCCCGTACACATGGTGGACCGTACATTTGCTCGCCAGAAGGTGAATCGTAACGTATTTTGCTCACGTGACTCAATCGCAATCATGAAAAAAAAATAGAGAATAGTCTTCATTAATAAAAATAAGCATATAATCGTAATTTTAGTGCCCCCACCCCCCATCCGAATACAAATTGTAATGCTCTGCAGCCTACATTAATTATATTTGTGTGTTTCAGTGGATTTTAATGGGGCTATGTAGGCCTCTGTAATTTTCCAAGGGCCCTTATCACAGACAGAGCCGGTGTTTAAAAAAAAATAAAAATAAAATTTCTGGTGAAATCAAAGTAAATTGCTTTCAGTATATATCGGACAGGCTTCGTTTAACTATATTAATTTTCATATTAATATTATATTCCCCATCGGTGGGTTAGTGTTTACGACGTTACAGTTTTTGGCGTTCGATCCCATTCTACTAAAACGATTTTTTTTTTTAATGTTAAACATAGTATGTAATATAATATTTTTGATGTGTATTCTTTGTGCAAAATAAATTTGGTTCAAATAGTGTAGAAGTCACATGTTTGTTTTTAAAGTAAGTGATAGGTATAATTATTGGTATATATTGATTCTTGAGTTGTATATTTCGTAACATAAGGAAAACTTAAATATTTTTATCTTATACACTACCGGCAGACTTACTCTTACTGCTACTACCGCTGTCAGTAATAAGACGAACTACGTGATATAAACAATGTGATCTCTCCGCAGCGTCAAACATTCAACAACAACTATTTGCACTAATGCTACGCCCGCGTCGTCTTACTCACTAACGGTAGACTTACTCTTACTGCTACTACAGCTGTCAGTAATAAGACGAAATACTTGATATAAACAATTTGATCTCTCCGATATTACTCACGGAAAATTGTTTCCCATTGTTTAAAAAATAAAGCTTTGAGTTCCAATTTTAATCCTGAGTTGTATATTACTATCTGCTTGTCACCATAAGCTTTCTATATGATAAGTGTAATATGAGGTTCCCCCCCCCCGGCAGAAACATAAAAATTATTTGAATTGTTACTAATGTAAACTGATCTGATTGAGGCTTGCGAAGAGTAAACTAATGAAAAAGTAAGTAATACATATAAAATCGAATAAGAAATGTACTTTCTGTCAGAAGTGTACTAATGTATTTATTAGCACAATGAAGTTGAATAAATCGTCGTGGTTGTGATTGTCATTGTGTTGAGTTTAATGTAATCTGTTATTCGCTAACGTGTAAATGCTACGTAGCAAGAATAATAGAATGTCAATCGGTTAATCCGTAACAGGTTTTTTGTAACATAGTACGCTAGTCAGATGTATTGAAGGGAGCGTCTGTTATATTTTATGTGCAACTTATGCTACTGTGTGGTGAGGTGAAGGCATATTTAACGTAAATAATAAGTTTTAAATTATCCGTTGTGTATTTGTTCCCGGTGTAGACTGGTAGCGTGAGAGGAGTAAAATATTAGAGAGAAATGTTCTTGCTACTACCTGTATGGTGTCTGGTTTGGGGAGAGTGACTGAGTGAGGAACGAAAATAACAATTTGCCTGAGGTGGGTGTAATAGTTTAGAGTTTGCTAAGAACACGCTCGAGCGAATAAATTTGATGTTGTAGTGATTGTAGTAACCTATTGAGTTCGAGTTTATTTTCCTATTCGACGCGAAGGTACAGGGGAAAAAACGTCTTTACTTTATATATAAGATAATATACTCTATATATTATATATACTATATTATATATATTATATTATATATATATAATATACTCTATATATTATATATACTATATTATATATATTATATTATATATATTATATTATATATATATATAATATACTCTATATATTATATATACTATATATATTATATATACTATATATATTATATATACTATATATATTATATATACTATATATATTATATATACTATATATATTATATATACTATATATATTATATATACTATATATATATTATATATATAATATATAATATATTATATATACTATATATTATATATATATAATATATTATATATATATAATATATTATATATATATAATATATTATATATATATAATATATTATATATATAATATATTATATATATAATATATTATATATATATAATATATTATATATATATATAATATATTATATATAATATAATATATTATATATATATTATATTATATATATATAATATATTATATATATATAATATATTATATATATATAATATATTATATATATATAATATATTATATATATAATATATTATATATATAATATATTATATATATATAATATATTATATATATATAATATATTATATATATATAATATATTATATATATAATATATTATATATATATAATATATAATATATATACTATATATATACTATATATATACTATATATAATATATATATACTATATATAATATATTATACATATATTATATTATATTATATATTATTATATATAAAAAAAATACGATTGATAAATTTTAGGGAATTTATTTCTACAAAAGTGTAGTATCTGTTCTGATACTACACGTAAGTCTATTCTGTCGGTAGTCAGTGAAGAAGAAATCTTTCTAGATTGAGGCAAGTTTTTAAATTTGTAGTGCTCCTTATAAGAGAGATGGACTTTGCTCACATTAAAAACTGACCTTGTCTCTAACTTTGCCCTCGTTGGAACGCAAATAAATAGAAACACTTAGGTTTTGATCGTCTAAACAAAGTGAAAAAAAAAATCAGTCTTTTTTTATACATTTAAAACAATTATTTAAGCTTTTCAATATCTATAAGAAAAAGCTTAAATTAATCTTCTACGTGTTTTGTAAGTTAAGAAAAAAATAGATAACTTTATAATATATCTTTCACCAAAATGTTATCGGCTTCTTGGAACATATTGTGTAAGTTTGTCTTTTTTTGGGGGAAAAAGTATGAAGCAAAATTTTAGCGATTTTGCGAAAAATGTAGCAAACTGCAATCAATTCAGAAGTATCTTAATTTTAACGCAAGGGGAGATCACTCTTGTTCAGAAATGGGATTTTAGAGTCTAAGGGAGATAACTCTTATCTGCCATTACACGTTCAATTCAATAAGACGTGACAGACAAGTTTTATTTTTATTTTGTAAATATTCAAACATTTTTTTCTCCGCCATGTTTTTCAGGGTGTTCACACCTAATCGCCTAAAAAAAGTATAATCTCATTTTGTTTAGGGATGGGGGTGAGAGGGGAATTAGTTGAAGGTGGTAATATATTAATTTACCAAAATAAAAACAAAAAACCTAAGTGTTTTTTTTTTTTTTTCTTTGTAGAAAATCGATATTTCGAACATAGTGGTTGTGTTGTACGACAGGGAATTTGAATACAAATGAAGTAATTTGTACTTGACACACACACACATATATATATATATATATATATATATATATATATATATATATATATAAGTGTAACATATTTCTATAATAACTTCTACCTCTCTCTATCCGTCTCTCCCCCCCCCCCCCTCCACCTCATTCTCTATCGCATTGTGTGCGTCCAGCTAGAGGCTGGACGCACACACACAACTGCTCTGTTATCTGGATTATTCGAACTACTAGTCCTATCTTGGTGGCACAACGGTTAAAGGTGTTGATTAACCATCAGTTCCAAGTGACACTCATCTGGAGGGTGAAGGTTCAATCCTTACTACAGGCGACTATAACTAAGAATATCATAATTAGTTAACATTTCTATCTGTTAATTAATTAGTAACAATTAGTTAATAATAATTAGTTAACATTTCTATCTGTTAATTAAGTAGTTAATTAATTAATTGTTAACTAATTAACAAGTTAACAAATTGTTAACATTTCTATCTGTTAATTAATTAGTAACAATTAGTTAATAATAATTAGTTAACAATTTGTTAATTAATTAACAAATTGTTAACATTTCTATCTGGTCAAGGCTGCTGGAACAAGAACAATCTCATCCTTTGGATGAAATAAAAGATTCAGTTCGAAATTCCGTAGAGTTTGACATAAAGATTCCTGAGTTAGAAAAGATTCACCTAAAGAAAGTCGGAGGTTACATCGGCCAAAACGTTGTGAAAATAAGAACCTGCAGCAGTCATAAACACTGGTATTTATTTTCTCTCCCTGTGAGGTGATTTGGTCATATGTAGATCAATCAGCTTCCAGGGCAGATTAATTAATTAATGGGTAAAAATTAATCTACATCAGCCACTTTGAAATTTAGACAGCATGAAAGCTTCCCAACACTGTCGAGGACAGACATCTCCTCTCTCCTGCCAACTTAACAGTCGAGCGAAGCTATCTTCTCTGAAGATATATTCCTCCGAGAAGACTTTCGGCAGCCGAACTTTCTAACTATATTATTGCGTCTGTTATTTTGACACTAGCTTAACTTTCGCTAACCTACACCCAACAGTGTAGGTTACATGAATAAATACCTTTCGTTCTTGTTTTTGTTTCGTGCGACGTTCATGCTACTATAAATAATATTATAGGGGTTGGCCTTAATATTCATGCTAAGATAGACTCCTATAAATAATAATATAGGGGGTTTGCCTTACTATCTCTGCTAAGATAGGCTCCTATAATAAAATATTATTGGGGTTTGCCTTACTATCCATGCTAAGATAGGCTCCTATAATAAAATATTATTGGGGTTTGCCTTACTATCCATGCTAAGATAGGCTCCTATAATAAAATATTATTGGGGTTTGCCTTACTATCCATGCTAAGATAGGCTCCTATAATAAAATATTATTGGGGTTTGCCTTACTATCCATGCTAAGATAGGCTCCTATAATAAAATATTATTGGGGTTTGCCTTACTATCCATGCTAAGATAGGCTCCTATAATAAAATATTATTGGGGTTTGCCTTACTATCCATGCTAAGATAGGCTCCTATAAATAATATTATAGGGGTTTGCCTTACTATCCATGCTAAGATAGGCTCCTATAAATAATTTTATGGGGTTGGCCTTACTATCCATGCTAAGATAGGCTCCTATAAATAATATTATGGGGTTTGCTTTACTATCCATGCTAAGATAGGCTCCTATAATAAAATATTATTGGGATTTGCCTTACTATCCATGCTAAGATAGGCTCCTATAAATAATATTATAGGGGTTTGCCTTACTATCTATGCTAAGATAGGCTCCTATAAATAATATTATAGGGGTTGGCCTTACTATCCATGCTAAGATAGGCTCCTATAAATAATATTATAGGGGTTTGCCTTACTATCCATGCTAAGATAGACTCCTATAAATAATATTATAGGGGTTTGCCTTACTATCCATGCTAAGATAGACTCCTATAAATAATATTATAGGGGTTTGCCTTACTATCCATGCTAAGATAAGCTTCTATAAAGTATATTATAGGGGGTTTGCCTTACTATCCATGCTAAGATAGGCTCCTGTAATAAAATATTATTGGGGGTTGCCTTACTATCCATGCTAAGATAGGCTCCTATAATAAAATATTATTGGGATTTGCCTTACTATCCATGCTAAGATAGGCTCCTATAAATAATATTATAGGGGTTTGCCTTACTATCTATGCTAAGATAGGCTCCTATAAATAATATTATGGGGGTTGCTGTACTATCCATGCTAAGACAGGCTCCTATACTAAAATATTATTGGTATTTGCCTTACTATCCATGCTAAGATAGGCTCCTATAAATATTATGGGGGTTGCCTTACTATCCATGCTAAGGCAGGCTCCTATACTAAAATATTATTGGGATTTGCCTTACTATCCATGCTAAGATAGGCTCTTATAAAAATCAAGATGAGAACGGTAGTCAGAATAATCCAAATTATCAATCCTCATCTAAAAAATTCGGAAACATTTCTAAAATTTTGTTGCATTTAGTTTTTTATCTACAAACAAGTCACTGCACATCAAGGCCCAAAGGCCACTCGAGGATAAAGGTCAATTAGTTTGTCAGGTGGAAGGTGAGACAACACCTCGAGGATGTAACGATGGTTGAAACTTATTCAAAACAACAGCTCAACAAGAATGTGTTTACATTGGACTTGAAAACGACCATGTTGCAGTCAGTTGGGAAGCAGCCTTATGGTATTGTGTTCCACATGTAGATCTTGAGAAGAAACTTTGGTTATGTAAGTTCCGTTTTGTTTTAGGTACACAGAGGGAGAAAGGGAAATGATTGACAGTGGTTGTAGCTAGACGAGGGGGGGATAGATTGGAGCTCAGTCGAGCATCTACCATGAAAATATCTGTTGGCTGCTGTCGAAGTAAATACTGAAACCAAAACTATATCCGAAATATATCTCTCACTTTATATAAAGTTAGGTATGTTTATGTGTTTAGATATTTCGATGCATAAGATTCACTCCTAAAAAAATTAACCGATCATTATGCATTTTGGAATACAGCTGCTGGGCGTAACCGGTCCACATGTGGGCTATATTTAGTTTAATTTAGAGGTAAAAAAAGGGATAGAAGCCCTGTGTGAAAATAGAGGTATCTGCGATTTTTATGAAATTTTAACAACATATAGACATCAATTAACACATATTCTCAAATTTTCAGTTTCTTTGGAGCATTTAAAAAGGTTTTAGG
Source organism: Sepiola atlantica (assembly GCA_963556195.1). NCBI lineage: Eukaryota > Metazoa > Mollusca > Cephalopoda > Sepiida > Sepiolidae > Sepiola > Sepiola atlantica. The sequence continues at coordinate 6,548,756 of OY744546.1, forward strand.
GGGTATAAAATATAGACACAGCCTTTCATTTAAAAATTCTAATATTTCAGATGTGCATTAAATTTGATCTATAGATATTAGAGACCAATTTAAGACCCATTTGAGACATTTTCTAGAATCAAAATCATGTAATGGATTTTGATTGAAATCCGAATAAGGATTCTAGACAAAAGGTTTAGTATCATTATATATTTTTATTTTTTATGGAAATCGCTCCAGACAAGGCATGAAGCCACTTGATGTAAGGAGCTAACAAGAACGAAAGATGATTATTGCAAAGACAGGAGGTGCATATTGGTCTTAGTCTTTAAAGACCAAGGCTATAGGTAGGAGGAAAACAATCAGCAGGAAGAGAGTTCCACAAGCCTGCGGTTCTTGGAAAGAAACTACTGGAATTATAACGAGGTATCAAAACAGCAATTTGATAAAGAACACTAGACTAACAAGTCAAACGAGCTGAAACAAAGGAAGCAGGGAGTAGATTGGACAATTCTGAAGAACGCACACCATAATAGTATTTATAGAAAAGACTGAGACTAGCAACATCACGTCTGTGAGAGAGAGAGAGGGTGCAGAGAAGAAGAAAGGATGGGAGCAATCAAATTACAAATACGTTTTTGCACCTTAAATCGGGCAGAGATTCATCAGCCCAAATATGACAACAGTACTCCATACATGGTCTGATTGTGGATTCGTAGAGATAGAGAATAGCCTCAGGTGTGAGAAAGTGTTTGGAGAGATAGAGAGAACCGACTTTATGAGAAGCAGAAAGAGCAATGAATCTAATGTACGAACTCTACAAAAGATTTGATGAGAAAGAAAGACCAAGAAGTTTCAGAGTCAATTTCTCCTCAAGAGCAGAGCCATCCATGAGAATCTCAGAAAGAAAAGGGGCACGCCTACGATTGAAAGACATGAGCTGAGTCTTAACAGGATTAAATGAAACAAGCCATTTCGTACCCCAATTCACAACTGAACCCAGGTCAATTTCTAGATCAGCTGCATATTTCAACTGATCCGAGGGAGATGGGCGAGAAGCAACACTTGAATAGAGGGGTATCATCGGCATAGATGTTAATTTTCAGAATAATATTCTCTGGAAGATCATTTATATAGAGAAGAAACAATGTTGTGCCTAGAGTATTGATTTACTCCTCTCCAGGAGTTAGGCACAAGGCCAGTTTTTATCTTACTCCCACAAGTAAGATGTGACCCAAGGTCGGGTCGGGAAAGTGGGGTTTAAAAATTGCCTGGGCAGCCCCGTTGGCATTCCCCGGTAGGGGCGCCTCAGGCGATTAGCAATAAACTAACCCCTTCTCAAAGGGTGAGAAGGCAAAGCCTGGGAGGGTAGACCTCCTAGAACTGCACAGGACAGACCCATAGACCAGCGTAAATCAAGCCCCGAAGGCCGAGACAATACAAGTCTATGGGGTGCAGTATCCATCGTAACAGATACTACACTTTGATCTTGGCCAAAAGGCCAAAGAGTCGTTCCTAGAGTAGAACCGTGAGGAACAACAGAATTGATAGGACAAGAGAATGAGGAGACACCATCAAGAGTTAGTCGCAAGCTTCGATCAGAAAGAAAAGACCTAATAATGTCAAGAACCTTACCACTAATACCCTAACCCTGAAGTTTGTGTAGAAGACCAAAGTGCCGCACTGTCGAACACCTTCAAGAATCAAAATCGTGTGACGGATTTTGATCAAAAGTGGAATAAGGATTCTAGACATAAGGTTTAATTGGTAATCCAATTCTAGACATAAGGTTTAATTGGTAATCCATATATAATAATATATGGATCTTAATCGTCGTAATGAACATAAAACTGTTTTGTTTCGGGAATTAATTTTGGCACTTGTATAGATGCGGTACACGAGCCGAAATTTATTTTAGAAGAGTTCCAATGGTGTAAGGGGCAGATAACTCTTTTTTTTTTTTTAAGTACATCATTTCTAGCTTCTCCGAAAATGGACGTAATCGACGTGCTGTTGATTTTCCCAAATTCTATTTTCTTTAGAACATTTATATGTTCTATCAATATACTGTTGATTTTCACAAATATTGAATTTGCATGACTTCTTATTTAAAAAATGGATATTTTCCATTTTCGGAGAAATTGCGTACTAAAAAAAAGAAAAAAAAGAGAGTTGTCTGCCCCTTACAACATTGGAACTCTTCTAAAATAAATTTCGGCTCGTGTACCGCATCTATACAAGTGCTTTAATTTTACATACCCGTCCCAGAGCGGGTAAAGTTAATTACCCGAACGAAACCTGTTAGCACTACTTTTATGCTCCCTTATGAAGATTAAAATCGAGACAAATGGATCAAATTCAATGCGAATCTGATATTGAATTATATTTCGATTTTAAGTCCTGGGACGGAGCAGCACTTTTATCCCCCGCCCAGGCCGCCCAACGCCGCCGCCAGCATTTTGACTCACGTGACTCAATCGTAGTCACTTATGAACAGAATATTCTTCGTTAGTAACACTTAGCATATGGGCGGCGGTGGGCAAAAATCCATCAATCTTCATTCTATTTCGTAAGATAAATAATTAATAAACAAAAAAAATGTATTGGGGGGGGGGGAATATATGCTAATTGTTAATAACGAAGAATATTCTGTTCATAAGTGACTACGATTGAGTCAAAATGCTGGCGCCGGGGGCTGGGCGGCAGTGGGCGGCGGTAGGCAAAAATCCATCAATCTTTATTCTATTTTGTAAGGTAAATAATTAATAAACAAAAAAAAATGTATTGGGGGTGGGATACATGCTAATTGTTAATACAGAAGACTATTCTGTTCATAAGTGACTACGATTGAGTCACGTGAGCCAAAATGCTGGCGCCAAGGGCTGGGCGGCGGTGGGCGGCGGATAAAAGTGCCACCCTATTCTAGTTATTTTCTAAAGATTAAGTTGCATGAATCACTTCGATTATCTCCCCTTGACCCAATAAAAACTCTTGACAGAGTTGTCTCCCATGTTGATAGATTTAGCTTCAATTTTCATAAATTGATATTCGTTGACAGAATGAGACTTATTTTGCAAGGTTTTTTTTTTCATCGATAAACGGGCGTTTGTATCAAAGGGGTTTATAATGTAGGGGGGTATAACTAGGTTTCACTAAACAAAGAAGCCTCTTTTGAAGAGAGAATTTAGTACGTTTTCAGACGTACGCAATTTATTAGACGAATGAATTTAACATCTTTAATAATAATTTTAAAAAAAACATCATTTTTAAAGGTTTCTGACTTGGATCAGTGATAACATTTATTTTTAGATAACTGAGTTTTCCTGATCAAACAAACATAAACGAATTTTTGGCGAATGTGCATAACAGGTGGAAAAGGGTTGAAGAAAGTGTCTACGGATGCCTGAAAGTGATACAACAATTTTTTTTATTCATATTAATTTCAGACTTTCCTTTCATCATATTCTAATAATTAACATAATACAGACTATTTGAAAACTAATTTATTTGATTGTTTTCAAAACTTGAAAAAAATTTTCATTGAAAAAAATAAACTAAATATAATAATTTATTTTTTCAAGAAATAATGTTTTTGACCAAATATTTTATTAAACGTCATAATAATAGCGTATCCAATACAGTATATTGCCGAAGAAATTTGTTTTAATGCGGCGGCGCCACAGAAATTCCTGGAGGTGACCATCGAAGTTTTCCGGGCTAGTCCCGCTCATCACTTTAAATTTTAACTTGCATCATAAATTTTTTTTTTTTTTAAATTATTAAAGATAAAAATATGTTTGAAACTAATTAACATTTAATTAGGACGCTGAAAACGATACAATAATATTTGAACAATCGAACAATTTCTATTACAATTTTGATTAACAATTAATTAATTAACGAATTAAAAAGATCAAATAAACATGAAATTAAATAAACTGTAACAATGTTAGTTAACAGAAATTATTTTTTTCCAAATGTAATAAAAAATTATTTTTTTCCAAATGTAATAAAAAATTATTTTTTTCCAAATGTAATAAAAAATTATTTTTTTCCAAATCTAATAAAAAAGTTTTTTTTCCTAATTTAACTACAATATAACGCAACATGAAACTTTCATGACCGAGTCGATGGTGAGTGCTAAATCAAGCAGTTTTGTGAATGAAAAATCAAGGAAAACATTATTAAATAACAAAACATTTATAGAACTGCAATTGTACATGAATATAAAAGTCATTCTTAGCCAATAAATGTTCATTTAATTAAGTTGATACACCTCGTGTTCTTTGGTAGAAAAATGTTCATTGAATAAGAAGACACGAGGACTAAGGATGTGTATGTTTATATTTGTTAGTGTGTATGTGCGTGTGTGAGTATTAGACAATGTGGCACTGTGTAAGTATGCGTAGGTTTACCTTGATCTGTTAGTGCGTATAAGTGGATAGAAATGTGCTTCTGTGCGTCTCACTTCTTGTTAGTGTGTGTGTAGATGTGCGCGAGATGAGGGAAGCTTGTATGTGAGATTGAAGTATTCTTTTCTCCCCCCCCACCCTCGGCCAAAGGCGACGTGGGGGGGGGGCGGGATACGTTCTTGGTACTTTCTAGGTGCGTCGAGTCGAATACCAAATCCGCCGACTATCTGCCAAATCCCATCCATTCACTGTGGAGCTTTCTACTCCACAAGCTTCTTTCCTCGTGCTGCTGGCCTCTGGGACTCCCTCCCTGTTCCCCGTTTTCCTGGCATGCAGAAATTTAAAACTAATGTAAACAGACATCTTGCTGTGCAGCTCCCAATTTAATTCTAGAGTATTTAATACATACAACAGAATGATGGGGTTACTTAGCGTTAAGAGATTTTACTTTTTTTTTATCATATATATATATATATATATATATATATGTATTTATATATATATATGTATATATATTATAATATAAAATGAAGTAATAAAATAAGGTGTCAATCAAATTTTATTAGAATTCAAAGTTCATGCAAAGCATCCTTAAGTCCTTAGCTCATGAGTTTTCAAAGATAATTCTTCTCTTCAGAGGACCATTACCGCAGTTATACTACTACAGGCAATAAAATTACGCTTTGAAAATATATAAAATTATATACACAAATATATAAAAAATACATAACATCAAACATATCAATCCAAAAACATACTTTTGTTGAATCCATACAGTCCATCCAGGTCATATAAGTTGAGAAGCATAATCAGGAAGGACATTACTCCAAGATACAAACAGCAGTCCAAATATGTGAAATTGAAGGGGCCGGCAAGGTTATCCATTCGCGAAATGTGTCCATATTCAATGTTAATGATAAATAAATAAATAAATCAATCAAAATAATACAAAAAGTCCAATCAAAGTTCCGAGATCCCAACATGTGCAAATCCAATCAAATCCAAATTCGTTGTTAAATTAGAAAACCAGCCAAATCCGAATTGAGCAAAACAAGACGGACTCCCATCACATCTAGCCAGAAGAGCGAAAAATATATAAGTGATCTTCTCACCAGACATGACAAATCCCTAACGAACAGAAGGCGATATTAAATTGTCTACATCTCAGAATGACTTCAACGGGTTCAGGAAATGTCTGTCCTACTTCCTGTTTGACAGGTTCAAGAGAAGACAGCAACCCACAACCCCGCCATCCATCCCACCCAAATTAGGTTTTCACTGTCTGGGTCAGTAAGCTTATTCCATGTCAAAAGGGAAAGGAGCTAAGAAGTTAAAAAGTTAAAAGAAAACTAAAAGGGAGTTAGGAAAATTAGGTCAAGTCATCACGTACCCATCCAAAAGTATTACTTAAAATCTGGCTTACAGTAAAAAACCGACTCAACAAATCTAGCCCCATCAAGTAATTTAGAATATTTATGAAGTTAAAAATTACGAAGTTATTAAATTCCAATAATTTTATAGTTTAATTCAAGATTTAATTTTTAAGATTTAATTTTAACAGGCTAGAAATTATTAGTAGTTTAATTTAAGATTCAATCCCATCAGCCCAGGAATTCCAACTCAAGGCCTGACATTCCCCAATTAAAAAAGTTTAACCTGCCCTAAGGTTTAATTTTTCCCAATTAAGATTTAATTTTCCCAATTACGAAGTTATCTAAATAATTATAACTTAATAATTTAATAGTTTAATTTAAGATTTAATTTTATCAGATTAGGAAGTTTAATTTAAGGTTAATTTAAGGTTAGGTTTGTTCAATCAAGAAGTCCAATCCAAATTAGGGCTTAATTTTTCCTAATCTAGAAGTTGTAAATATATTCAAGGTTTAAGGTTTAATATTTCCCAATTAAGAGGTTGTAAAGATATTGTAAAGATATTGTAAATATATTTAGAAACTGAAAATTTAGGTGTATGCATTTAGAAACTGAGAATTTAGGTGTATAAACCCTTACAACCTCGGAGTCTAAATCCCTTAGGCAAAAAAGATTAAAAATCAAAAAGGACCCATCTCGAAGTCTGGACACCCCCGGTTTCATTGCTAGCCCAAACAGCTACGGCAAAACTAGTGGTGGTTTCCATATAGCATATTTGAATTTCCTTCTGTGTCGACATTTGGAGACTAATTCACTCCTAGAATTTATCAGATTTAAATGTTTAGGTGCAGTAGCTATCATTACAGCTTCAGAGTTGCATAGACCACAAGATCTGGATCCTGGGCTGTAGGAGTTTGATTTTTTTAAGATAGACCATTTTATATTGTGTGGAATATTATTTGATCTTAAATTTTTAACTAAAGTGGTCAGGGATGTTCTGTTGTTACCGACATCGTTATTGAAGGAGTAGTTATGCATGGAAATGCGGGATTTAATTAAATTTGCTGTGGCCCCAATATATGTGTGTACCCTAGGATTTACCCTTATTCCCGCGCCATTTATATTCCTATTCACAGGTCTATTTCTATTTACTGTATTTATATGATGTGGATTAGGTTGGTTGATTGATTGTATATTATTGTTATCGTTACCTTCCATTGGGAACTCATTACCGGTTTGCTGAGGTAGAGGATGGATATTAGAATTGTTAGGTCTAGAGTTATGGTGCAAATTAGTTGTGGTGCTCAATTGTGGAATTTGATTAGGGGCTGTATTTATGTGGTCTCTAGGATTCATTATATAATTATTTTGCTCAGTTACAGTACAAGCATATACAATATCAGAATATGTGCATCTATTGTCCAATGGGCAATCACTGGTGCGCCTGCAGTTGCATGTATTTATAGGATTGGAATAATTAGAATTAGATTGGATATTTTTTATTTCTTTACTATTTGCTGAGATTATTGTTTGGGCTATATTTGGCATAGTAGAGTATGAAATTTTAATTGAATTCTTATTGAGTATGGAGCTATATTTATGTGGGTATTTAAAAGAGTTTTCCAATATTTTAAAGAATTCCTTCGGGATATTGGTTTTAACGTTATTATTGAAAGGTGGGTTAAACCAAATATTATTTTTCCTTCTAAGGCGTTTACGTGCAGTAGGTGTAGGGCTATCTATATGTTCTTGATTTTCATCAGGTATGATAGAGTGCCTTAGGGGTCTTTGTTTATTTACATTTCTTTTGGTTCGGTTCCTATTGCTAGTTGTCATATTATGTGTAATAATATTTACAGTTCTATCATTCTCTTTGTTTTGGTTATAAGTTATTTTTTTAGAATATCCAGAGTTGAGCAATGCATTGTTATAAAATTGTGCGTTTTGGTTGAAAATGTTTTTATTGGCAGAAAGCTTAGATATTCTATTGGAAACAGACGGTACTATTGAATTAATTATAGCTTTCGGGTGGTTAGATAGTTTATGTACATAGAAAAGAGTTAGATTGGGTTTATGGAAAGGGCTATATGATCCGTCATTGAGGTTAAGGGTGATATCAAGGAAGTTAGAAGTTTTTCTCTCCGGATCAACAGTTATGGAAAGGCCGAAATTTCTGAAAAAATCATGTAATTCTTCAATTGTTTTGCTATATCTTCTAGGTCTTTCATCAGAGACAAATAGGGCATCGTCTCTGTATAGGCCCCCTCTTAAATTTTTAAACCTATGTTTCATTTCATTTAAGAGGAATAAACCCACTAGATCCGTTACCTGAGCAGAATCAGAAGCTCCCATAGTAATATCGAAATCGTTGGGGGTGTCCTTTCTGGTCCATAATTTGCCTTCGAATTGGAGAATAGATCTTCTTGCTAAGGTGATCAGTTTAATTTCCTGATCAGTAAGGTCTGAATTATTTTTCGCTAAATTTAGGGCTTTATTTAAGAGAATTGGGGTAATAGATTGGTAATAGTTGTCTATGTCAAAAGTTATAAAACTTAATCTATGTTTATCTTTAAGGTTCATAAACCATTCAATTACGCTATCTGAAGATTGCCACAATGAAAAGAAAATTTTATTTCTGATTGTCGGGATGACCCTATCAAGAATTTTTTTACTGATTATGCCTAAGTCAGATTTTGATGGGCAAATTAACCTTATTGATGGGTTTTGTTGAAAGTTAGTCTTATGGTCTTTAAGAGAAAATCTAGGTGTAGCTGGCGTAACTATTTCTGCATGGTTAGTTAGATTCATATATTTAAGTAGTTTTTTAGCCTCCAAATTTATATCTATAATTTTATTGGGTGGTGCAATTTTATATGATTTATGCAACTCACGGTATATTAAGTTCTTGTAAGAGGTATAATCCAATTTGTAGTAGTTCTTAGTCTTGTCTGCCGGAACAATGAAATCCGTATGTTTGTTAACTCTCCTGGTAAATCCATTTATTTTTTTGACGATAGAACTGCAATATTTAGTCTGCTTCCTGAATTTAATTCTTCTGACCAAGTCGAACAAGGCATTCTCAAAGCCGGCCAAATCATCATTCTGCCTAGGGAAAGATGTTGTTTTAAGGCCGTAATGAGCTGCTGCAATTCTCTCAATTTTTTTGAGCTCCTTAAATGAGTTCAATGGTAGTCCACCTCCACCAGTATTTTGCCGTTTCGTGTCTCCATTGTCAATCCGATCCGGTGATGATTTTAGATCATGATGGTAAGCTCTCCATCTAACATTTATCAAAAACCTATTTATTGACTGGACCAATTTGTATATATAAGCCTCCTTAGTTGGAGTAGGTATGTTTTTGGCTGATAATGGAAGAAATTCTTTGCTGAACATATCCGGATTGTAATTAAAGCTCTACCTCACGGGAGCTTAAATATATGAAGCAATCCAACAAAAGATATAAGCGTCAACTAATATCTTATAATTAGTGAAACATCCGGATAAAAAAACTGAAGCTCAATATACTGGATAGAGCATTAATATTATAATATAAAATGAAGTAATAAAATAAGGTGTCAATCAAATTTTATTAGAATTCAAAGTTCATGCAAAGCATCCTTAAGTCCTTAGCTCATGAGTTTTCAAAGATAATTCTTCTCTTCAGAGGACCATTACCGCAGTTATACTACTACAGGCAATAAAATTACGCTTTGAAAATATATAAAATTATATACACAAATATATAAAAAATACATAACATCAAACATATCAATCCAAAAACATACTTTTGTTGAATCCATACAGTCCATCCAGGTCATATAAGTTGAGAAGCATAATCAGGAAGGACATTACTCCAAGATACAAACAGCAGTCCAAATATGTGAAATTGAAGGGGCCGGCAAGGTTATCCATTCGCGAAATGTGTCCATATTCAATGTTAATGATAAATAAATAAATAAATCAATCAAAATAATACAAAAAGTCCAATCAAAGATTTAGACTCCGAGGTTGTAAGGGTTTATACACCTAAATTCTCAGTTTCTAAATGCATACACCTAAATTTTCAGTTTCTAAATATATTTACAATATCTTTACAATATCTTTACAACCTCTTAATTGGGAAATATTAAACCTTAAACCTTGAATATATTTACAACTTCTAGATTAGGAAAAATTAAGCCCTAATTTGGATTGGACTTCTTGATTGAACAAACCTAACCTTAAATTAACCTTAAATTAAACTTCCTAATCTGATAAAATTAAATCTTAAATTAAACTATTAAATTATTAAGTTATAATTATTTAGATAACTTCGTAATTGGGAAAATTAAATCTTAATTGGGAAAAATTAAACCTTAGGGCAGGTTAAACTTTTTTAATTGGGGAATGTCAGGCCTTGAGTTGGAATTCCTGGGCTGATGGGATTGAATCTTAAATTAAACTACTAATAATTTCTAGCCTGTTAAAATTAAATCTTAAAAATTAAATCTTGAATTAAACTATAAAATTATTGGAATTTAATAACTTCGTAATTTTTAACTTCATAAATATTCTAAATTACTTGATGGGGCTAGATTTGTTGAGTCGGTTTTTTACTGTAAGCCAGATTTTAAGTAATACTTTTGGATGGGTACGTGATGACTTGACCTAATTTTCCTAACTCCCTTTTAGTTTTCTTTTAACTTTTTAACTTCTTAGCTCCTTTCCCTTTTGACATGGAATAAGCTTACTGACCCAGACAGTGAAAACCTAATTTGGGTGGGATGGATGGCGGGGTTGTGGGTTGCTGTCTTCTCTTGAACCTGTCAAACAGGAAGTAGGACAGACATTTCCTGAACCCGTTGAAGTCATTCTGAGATGTAGACAATTTAATATCGCCTTCTGTTCGTTAGGGATTTGTCATGTCTGGTGAGAAGATCACTTATATATTTTTCGCTCTTCTGGCTAGATGTGATGGGAGTCCGTCTTGTTTTGCTCAATTCGGATTTGGCTGGTTTTCTAATTTAACAACGAATTTGGATTTGATTGGATTTGCACATGTTGGGATCTCGGAACTTTGATTGGACTTTTTGTATTATTTTGATTGATTTATTTATTTATTTATCATTAACATTGAATATGGACACATTTCGCGAATGGATAACCTTGCCGGCCCCTTCAATTTCACATATTTGGACTGCTGTTTGTATCTTGGAGTAATGTCCTTCCTGATTATGCTTCTCAACTTATATGACCTGGATGGACTGTATGGATTCAACAAAAGTATGTTTTTGGATTGATATGTTTGATGTTATGTATTTTTTATATATTTGTGTATATAATTTTATATATTTTCAAAGCGTAATTTTATTGCCTGTAGTAGTATAACTGCGGTAATGGTCCTCTGAAGAGAAGAATTATCTTTGAAAACTCATGAGCTAAGGACTTAAGGATGCTTTGCATGAACTTTGAATTCTAATAAAATTTGATTGACACCTTATTTTATTACTTCATTTTATATTATAATATTAATGCTCTATCCAGTATATTGAGCTTCAGTTTTTTTATCCGGATGTTTCACTAATTATAAGATATTAGTTGACGCTTATATCTTTTGTTGGATTGCTTCATATATATGTATATATATATATATATATATATATATATATATATATATATATATATATATGTATATATATATATATATATATATATGTATATATATATATATGTATATGTATTTATATATATATAAGAGTAATCAGTCAACAGAAAATCATAAGTGCACAAGGTGCAAAAGAAATATAATAAATTACTGAGAATTAAGAAAAAATAAATAAACGTGCAACTTACAATTTTGAGCCGAATTTTTTGGACGATTTTGGAAGCAAAGTAATATTCATCACAATTTCAGTTTTTGCTGTTGTTTTTTGGGTACAGTCAGTAGGAAATTTTCGGGAACCATTCCCTTCATCAAGCCGTCTATTAAGTGAGAACAGAGTTCTTGAAAATGGCGAACTCGCGTCCGCCGAAAATTAACTTCCTGCACTGAAGATTGCGTAAGCATGAAACATCGATGTCTGTAGGTAATAAATAATTAATAGTTATTTATAAATATATATATATATATATATATATATATATATATATATATATAGTAAGCTATGAAAATATATTTATGGCAATTTATGGCAATTAAGCTACACAGAGGCTCCCACGTTTCATCCCCGAGGGGGAATCTTAAGGCATGGAGTTAGTTTTTTGCCGGGTGTTTTTATATACACGGCTAGCTAGTTAACCAATCAGATTCTTTGTTCTCTCAGCCAATCGTTGGGCTTTCCACGAATAAAGGTGTGGTTAGTGTTATTTCCTATACCATGATTATTGTTCTGTTTTCTATAGATTGGCCTATATCCCGTTTCCTTTGTTGTATCAATTATATTGAATTTATTTTAACACGTGGTTCCTTGTATTTTTATTTTAGGTTTTAATTTTTAGATTGTTAGGTTTTTGTTTTGTTTAGTTTTTTTTACTTATTTGTTTATTTATTTACATATCAAGGGCAAAAAGCCACTCGAGGATAAGGGCTAATGAGATGGAATGATTGTCAGTTTGAAGATGAAGAAGCTTATGAGAGGATTGAGAACGGTTCTTCATCTCTCAATTGGCAATCATTCCATCTCGTTGAGCCTCATCCTCGCTGTGCTTTTGACCTTGATAAATGGTGACTTATTCAAATAGAAGCAAATGATGTTCGTGGTAAAAACAAAAATACGGAAAAAAAAAGATGCTTCGTCATTGGTCACATGATCATTATCACGTGACCACTTTGGTCAACCAATCCCCAGACGTGAAAAAACAAGCAAGCAAACAAACAAACAATAGAAACGAAACGAAATTATAACGGAAAAATTGTGAAGACATGCCGGAAATACCCCAAGGGACACACATTCATGCACATCATGGTACTTGCGAATACCTGATAATACCCTGATAATTAGCGAATGCTATATATAACAATAATATTTTTAATGCTACAAAGACAAAGCTTCTTTTCCTTCAATAACTACAAGAAACCTCTTTAACCACCGATTGTCATGGCAAATAACACCTTATTTGAGAGTTCATCATTCAAACTCATCGGTCTAACTTTCACAGACAACATGAATTGGAATAAATACATTGAAGATATTGCCCGGGCTGCTGCAAAGAAGATGGGCTCCCTCTACCGTGCCAGTAAGCTTCTAACATATGACATTATCCTATATCTCTACAAAGCGTTTAGCAACGGAAATACTATTATAATCATAAGCGTGATAGACCGACGGACGAACGGAGAAGGTGTCTTGATCGTGGACGCATCTAAAAATAATGCTATTTGAAACTTAAACTTTGACAGACCGACTCTAAAGGACAGAGACGCTTTTTTTTTTTATTTTTTTTTATTTTTTTAGATACCTTCGGACACATATCTAAAAAAAAAAAAAAGAAGCCCCCCCCCCCCCCCGACAAAATCGATCGTCATCCGTTTAAAAATGACATTCGATTTTTTTTTCTCTTGAGAGTTTTGTAGGAAAGAGAAGGAAGAGAAAAATGGCGGAGTTATTTTTGTTGAAGTTTGTTTTGTTCGGGTCAAGATGGTGGCAAGAATCGGTGCCGCTTGCGGGCGGCCATGATGTTGACATTTCAGCCGATGTTGGCTTGAGGGGATTTTTTTCCTTTTTCTTTTTTTTCGTTTCTCCTTTTAGATATATCCACGCATTTCTATGAGAAACTTTATCCGCTTTACGTTTGAAAAAGCATTTTCAACGGTCGGTCAAGCTTCAGTTAAAAATAGTATTGTCGCTTATCTGCACGTTTCAGTTCGAAATAGCATTTTCCTTGGCCTGTCACGCTTAAGT
>OY744546.1:6572597-6610097 GCA_963556195.1 Sepiola atlantica
CCTATTTCCCTTCCTTACATCACCATATTCCCTTTCCTCGTCTACTCAACTCACTACATATATCATCTATTTTCCCGCTCCCTTTGGTCTATCTCTTACGCTTCACTGTATAAAATGTTGACTTCTCTTTAATAAAGCTCATTTTACCAAATGAATATGGTCGAACGAATCGACCGAAATATCTTCGTTCAGTTTTAATGATATGTTTGTGTCATTATTTCTACTAGTATGTTTTCTTGCTTATCCACTATTCTATGACCTAATTTTCCATATTAATTTCTTGGTATGAATATCCTTATGAAGTACAATGCACATATATAAATCACTGTTGCTAGTGTGTTCTTTTTTTCGCTTTCTCAAAACTCCAGTGGCATTTTGTACCCCCTGCAGACTAGAAACTGTTCCTGAATACCAATTGTCCGGTCGCAGACAGCAACACCGCGTCTCCGCCCCCCCAAAAAAAGACGATGAAGTAGGATGAAAAGATTTTCACGATGCAAAGAGAACCTACTCGAACATTCTCGAAAGATGGGAATTCCAGAATGTGAAACTCTTAAAATTGGCTCCGTTCCCAAACCCCTCCCCTTCAAAGTTGGCCGGAAACCCGACAAAAATCTATGGCCGGCGGCCAATTTAAAAACTCTTCTTGTCTAACAAAAGCAACTCCTTCGTTACGGCTTCGAATTTATTGTCGCATCCACTCGACTTTGTAAGATGCTATCCGTACCAGCCCGGAGTTGCCCGGGATCCATTACGTTTGAATTTGTTTTGTAAATATTTCTGTGTTCTATACCAATGTCATTTTTGCTAGGTTCAGTATGTTTTGAAAAAAACAAAACCCATCGCATTAGGAGAAGCGCACACTGGTCTACAAAAATACCTGAGCAGCCCGTCGACATTCTCCGTTTGGAGCTCCTCAGGCGATTAGTAATAAACTAAACCTTTCTCAAAGAGAAGCTAAAGTCTGGGAAGGTTGATCTCCTAGATTTATGGTTCTGTTAAGTTCTAACTTAACAGAACCATAAATCATCTCGACAACAACAAATTCACTGTCGGACTTAATGTCAGGGATGTATCCTTGACTGGTATGAACAACGCAACCCCACTTGGAGTATTGATGTCGATTGGTGTATCGATAATATAGGATGCCCAAACTTTTTAATATTTAGCTTCCATTTTGCGTTGATATATTTGATAAATATAAATATAATCGAAAGTATTTGATAAATATAAATATAATCGAAAGTATTTGATAAATATAAATATAATCGAAAGTATAACACATCAAATCAACACGCAGCGAAAACGAAGTCACAGCAGAACAGGAGAAATGATTCTTTACCAGCGTTTTTTCGCGTTTGAGTTGTCTTATAGTCGTAGTAGGAGAGTTGCCATTTGCATAATTGTACCGAACAAGATCCAAGTTCATCTTCACATCCATACGGGCGCCCTGAAAATAAAATAAAAAGCAAATCACAATCAAAACTGGAGAAAATCGATTAACTAATTTTTTAATAAAACTACTACACTTCAACTTGCTACACTTGAAATTTCTACACTAAATAACCAATCAATTTATCATTTGGGATGATGAACCTTTTCATGCTTGATTCGACTATTCATTGTCTCATTGACTCTTATAGCTGCTTAGTGTTTGTTAATGTCAATATGCTAATCTATTATTCTGGAAAGCGAGAATATAAACAAAAATTATTGAATATGCCTTTGAGAAAAATGTCTAGCTAAAGGGAGCGTCCCTTATTAAGGTTGAAAATTTAGAGTATCTAACATACAATAGCGAAATCGAAACGTAAATAATAACCGTGCTACCAACGTATCTGTTCTATAAAGTCTTTCCGGTTTACGTGGGTAGAATTGGTAGCATATCTGAGTGTGAGTGAAAATGCCTGCCTAATCTCTATATCATAAGAGAAACTCTCAAGCGGAACTAAATATAAAAATCGATGAAAGTTAACGAAATTAACTTATTTTCTGAAAACATGCATATATAATTGGACTAACTGGATTCCGAAGCAGACTTGCATATACCGCTTAATGAAATAAGTAAACATACCACTTTACTTTATATCTATATTTATATTCCATGAAAAATGTCAGTATACTGAAATCATATGCCCTTAATAGGATTAAGATGGAAATTCATATACACTAAATGTACAAAAGCAAGGAAATTCCACAATTTTTACACTTTTATTGTCATTAAGGGTATGCGAGCACAACAGGGCTATGTATTTTAACTGGTAGGAATTTTTCTTCAGCGCACCTCACACACTTCATCCACTCATGCATAGAGATTTATACTGTAGTGATGTGATAATGAAATGATTTGGTTGATATGTAGTCATACCCTTAATGACAATAAAAGTGTAAACATTTGGGAATTTCCTTGCTTTTGTACATTTAGTGTATATGAATTTTCATCTTAACCCTATTAAGTACATATGATTTCAGTATACTGGCATTTTTCATGGAATGTCACTACTTTTGTAAAGGCTATGCCTCAATACAATGCCTTCTCATAAGGTTTTTTGGAATTTTCTGGAAAACTAAAGTATATGGTAAACTGAAATTAAAATGCCATCAACTAGACCCTAGAACCTCTATCTCTGCCAAGAATCAGCTGAATCCATCAAATAGTTGATGAGATACAAGGTGGCACATACGTACGTACGTACACACAGATAACATGATTTCATGATTGAACTTTCTGGATCTCTGGGTTGACGTGACTAATGATGCTGAAATTCTACACACTTTTAGAACCTATCAAATAAAAATTTTGTGCAAAGTTTTAACTAATTTGGTTTATTGGTTTTTGAGTTATGATTTATCAAAGAAATGAGATTTCCAGCATAGACCATTCGTGTAGTCTATTAAGGGATAGAGCGCTCTCGCGCCTCCCTTGATTACAGTGGCATTATCATCCCTACTAAGGTTGCTGTTGTAGCATGCCTGGAAGCCATCTTTGAGTTGTGATTCTGTTAAAGGGGGATAATTCGTGTTTAAATTATCTTATAGTCGCAAAGCAGGTTCTCATAGCATCGAACGAGATTCATTTTCATCTTCACATCCATACGGGCGCTCTGAAAAGAAATTAACAATTCAAAATTAGTAATGAATGCACAGCACTATCCTAAAATTAAGAAATTCGATTAAACGAATTTTTCGGCGATTTTTCGTTATTTGCAACCACCCGTTTTTTTCAATTTTTTTTTTTTACAAAGAATTTTTTAAAAGAGATTTTCGTGCTTTTTGGAATTTTTTTTTCAATGATTTTTTATTTTAGGAGGGGGGACCAGTTTTCTATATAAATTTAACGTAAACTGATACCCCACATTTTGGCCATCACAATTTTTTTCTAAAAATTTCCAGACAACCCGAAATTCTGTAGCAACATGATAGATAATTGTACACGGAAAAAAGAATGTTAAAATTTGGTCAGTAAAAAAGGTGAAAAAAATGCAACATGGGCAAAAAGTGGGGGATCAGTTTACGTTAAATTTATATAGAAAACTGATCCCATCTTCTAAAATCAAAAATATTTGAAAAAAATTTAAAAAAAAGCACGGAATTCTCTAACGACATGGTAGTTAATTGTACACCGAAAAAATAAAAAAAATGATTTGTAAAAAAAGTTGAGAAAAACAGGCGGTTGAAAATAACGTTTAATTGTGGTTTATTTAGTTTAAGATATGAGGGTTATGGGACTTTGTTTACAACTTACAATTTAGAAATATATCGCAGTTTATCCGCAAAATGACATTTTCATAAATAGAACTATGTGTAACATTGAAATCAAAACAATCCTTGAATTAAAACACAATATACAAAATAGGTAATTAATAACATGTGCTTTTGCAAAGTAATAATAAAACAAGCCGCGCGTGCGTGGTCTCCCTCTGTATATGACTCGATGTGGCGAGTGTAAAATGCAATAAATTTGGGGCATTTTTGACCCCCCTTTGACCCCCTGGGGACGCGAACCAGAATTTTTCTGAGGTCAAGGATGCTCATTTTATATCCAGAACAATTGCCTCTACATTTTGGCCAGGTTTTAGAAAAACTGAATGGATGGATCAAACGTTATAGGAGAAAAGGGTCATTTTTTGCCATTTTGGGGGCTTTTGACCCCCTGGGGACGCGAACCAGATTTTTTCCAAGGTCAGCGATACTTATTTTCTATTAGGAACAATTGCCTCCACATTTTGGCCAAGTTTCAGAGAAATTGAATGGATGGATGAAAAGTTATGGGGCAAAAAATGTCATTTTTTGCCATTTCGGGGCCTTTTGAACCCTGGGGGGCTAACCATATTTTTTTTTTACAAAAATCGGAGAATGTCCCTTTCTAACCTGACCAAAGTTATCAACTTCATGCAAAATTTCAGAGAAATTCAATGGATGGTTGCGGAGAAAAATCCGGACAGACGGACGGACGGACATGCCTCAAAACATAAGTCCCCCGATTTGATAAATCGGGGGACCAATTAGTTAACCTTACGATTTAGATTGTATATACATAAGCAGTATCGAAGAAAGATTGTGTAAAGTTTAATTTATTTACAAATACATAATAGTCGATGAGGTTGCAATCAAACAAGTTGAGGGCGGGAAGGTGTTGGGACTAGCAAAGTCGTAGAACTTTTCAGATTTCAAATGAGGCCCACGTTCATACTGGCGTTCTGAAAAGAAAATGAACAATACAAAATTATGTATGGAAGCACAGAGCCATCATAAAATTGAGAACATCGGTTACACCAAGCGTTGAATAAAACTACTTTATTTGAAGTTTCTTTACTCTAACGATCTTCCATAAAAATCAATTTATCATTTTTTTAGGATTAAAATCAACTTTTCCTTTGTTTTAGTACATGGCGCTATGAAAATAAAATAAACGATACAAAATTATGTATAGAAGCACAGATCCATCATAAAATTGAGAACATCAGTTACACCAAGCGTTGAATAAAACTACTTTATTTGAAGTTTCTTTACTCTAACGGTCTTCCATACAAATCAATTTATCATTTTTTAGGATTAAAATAAACTTGTCTTTCGTTTTAGTATATGATGTTCTTAATTGTGTTTTATTTGATTTCAGACCAAATGACAACGGAAGACGATGGATTAGATGACGCACTGTACACGACGTTGTCTTTAGAACATTCAAATGGCCAGCCTAAGAAAGATATGGATGCAAAATTGAACAGGAAGAAATCGATTGTCCTCAAAAATACATCAACTGAGACCGAAGTTGCCGAATGGTTGAACGCTAAAGGCTTCAGTCCCAGGTAAAGATTTTTCTTTAAACTGTAGCGTAAGTCCTGGTATGAGTAAGATATACGATGCCATTTCGTCTTTGGATGTACGGTGGTATTGCCATGCTGAACGAAGCTCTGATTTGATAAACAAATGTATGCACATCTCGATTGAGGTAGGCAACCTGCATCTGATGTGGAAGAGACACGTTAAACGAAGAAGAAGAAGAAGAAGCGTAGATGGAGTCTCTCTCTCTCTCTCTTACTTTCATATATTATATAAAGAAAGTCGTATTTTCTGTCTGATCGGATAAAACTCAGAAACTACCATAGATACACTAACAAACCTTACATACTCTGATTCAGTACGACCTCGAACAAGTTATGGTAAACCAAACTACTGTAATATTCATTCACTTGGATTTTTTTTAATAAGCTCCTAGAACTGACTTTCACTCCAGACTTGAAATGGAAGACTTACATGAAATCTGTTAAGGTTGCTGGAAAAATATTTGGATCACCCCACCGCACCAGAAAGTATCTCACTCTTGGCACAATACTCTACCTGTATAAAAGCCATATTTGTCCTTAGATGAAGTACTGCTGTCATATCTGGGGGTGGGGAGGGGGGATGTGTCGCTCGGGACACTGTTTCCTAAAATGGGAATTAGACTATGGAAATGTAAAGAAGTCAAGGTGATTCCCGTTGTAATTGAAACGCTTGGAACCATAACGAAAAGCCACCATAAATGGTTTAAACAAATTGACGAGACAATTTCTTTTCCAAGTCTGCAAAAGGCTTGTCTGTTATGAATGGCGAAAGTGTTAAGGTACAGCTTAAATGTCTGTAGTCAAGGGAATTGACTTGATATTCAAAAAAGAAAACCCCAACTAAAAACCAACCAAACAATGTATTTAAAAAAATAAATAAATGAATTAGATTGAAATAAATACATTTTATTTATTAAAAAAAACACATTGTTATGGTTTTCTAAAAAAAAATAATACTATTACGATGTTTCGTAATAGTATTATTTATTATTTATTATTTTGGGTTAAAAATATGTCTAAACCCCTACTAATAATATATAATATTTTAAATAAAATAAAATAAAACTAAAAATTATCATAAAATATTAAAATAATTTGAAGTAAAGATAAAGAAAATCAATAATTGTGAAACTATATAATGGAAACTTTATATATAGATATATATTTTTGCTAAAAAATGTTATAATCCTATAAATATCACATGTATTCACATGGTTACAGTATAAATAGGGTCGGGTGATTAGGCCGGTCTTCATCGTGATATGGCCGAAGAGAAGAAAAGTAAACGCAACAACGTTACTCTTGAAACGCGAAACTGCCATGAAGAATATTAGATCTCACTTGGATCACGTTCTTGCGATCTTAGTAACAATGATTCCATCTTCAACCTGAAGAATAGATCCGACCAATTCCATCCCACTCGGACAGATAATTGGCCTATTTGCACGAGGCACGGGATTTGACGCATGCGTACTCATGGGATCAGCGATGCGCATGCGTCAAGTTATAGGAAAACGAGGGATTGGAAAAAGGAGGTCTGATGCGAGGGAAGAAGTTATGGAAGATTTGCGGACGTTCAGGAGAAAATAGAAAAGAGGAGAATGAATTTGACCGAGAAGAAACAAGAACGAATATTCTTCAGGTTGTGTCCATTCAATTTGCGCGTTTAGCGATGAAAATCTTATTTCAAACAGAAGTGTGACAGACCAACGAAAATGCTTTTTTAAACGAATGCGCGAGAGACATGCAAAATACAATTTGAAACTGAAGCCTGACAGACCAACGTAAATGCTATTTTAAATAGAAGCGTGACAGACCAACAAAATGCTATTTTAAAACTAAAGCGTGACAGACAAACGAAAATGCTATTTTAAAACTGAAGCGTGACAGACCAACAAAAGGCTATTTAAAAGCGATGAAAATCTCATTTCAAACTAAAGCGTGACAGACAAACGAAAATTCTATTTTAAATCATAGCGTGAAAGACCAACAAAATAAAAGTTGAAACTGAAGCCTTACAAACCAACGTAAATGCTAATTCAAACAGAAGTGTGACAGACCAACGAAAATGCTATTTTAAACTAAAGCGTGACAGACCAACAAAATGTTATTTTAAACTGAAGCTTAGCAGCCCAACGAAAATGGTATTTCGAACTAAAGCGTGACAGACCGACACAAAATGCTATTTAAAACTAAAGCGTGACAGACCAACGAAAATGCTAATTCAAACTAAAGCGTGACAGACCAACAAAATGTTATTTTAAACTGAAGCTTAGCAGCACAACGAAAATGGTATTTCGAACTAAAGCGTGACAGACCGATACAAAATGCTATTTAAAACTGAAGCGTGACAGACCAATGAACATAATACTATTTGAAATTTAAACGTTAAAAACCGACAAAAATGCGACTCACAAATAACAGAATATAATACACCGCGCAGATTGAACGGACGCATCTTATTTAAGATACGTCTATTCAATTTGCGCGTGTAGCAGTAAAAATGCTATTTACCTCAACACGAGTGGAAACCACCCTCGGACTTAGGGTTAGTGGTACCGTAAGCCTATTCTTTTAAACTATCTTTTAAGCCTGAAATTAGCGACAATCTAAAAAAAAAATCGACGGCCATTTTGTTTGGTGAGTCGGCTAAGTGAAAGTAATGAAACAAATTTTGCAATAAAAAAAAACTTACAGTTTCAAAAGTTTAAAAGTATGCAGGTCGATAGAAAATTAAACTTTCTGGTGCTACGGTACGAAACGGGTACCCATATTTTTCGTCTGCAAACAGGAAGTCGCGTCATATTAAAGGCACCGCTTTTTTTGTCCCCTTTCCCCCTAAAATACCGGGCGGAACTTTTTTCAAAAATACCGGCAACGAAACGACGGAATGTTATTTTTTTTTTTATTGAATTTGTTGAATATGTTTATTTGTTATTGAATGATTCGGTCTCAGTGCGACCGTATTGTTGGCGCCACATCAATTCATCCAAATGGGATGATGAGGTACCAAACATGGCTTTCAATCTGCTTTTGCACATCATCTCCAAACAAATGTTTCATTTTTGGGGGACCTTCTCACCTCGGTCATCTGTCTGCTGCATACAGAACACAGCAGACTTTCGGTGCTTCTCGGCCTTTTGGCTAAGATCAAAGTGTAGTATCTGTTCCGATGGATACTGCACGCCTGTCCTGTGCAGTTCTAGGAGGTCCACCCTCCCAGGCTTCGCCTCCCCTTTTGGGGGAGGAGTAAGTTTATTGCTTACTGTCTGAGGCGCCCCTACCGGGGAATGCCGACGGGGCTGCCCAGGCAATTTTTAAATGGCCAGAGTGCTCACCTCTCGAGCGCTGGCTTTTAAAACCCCACTTTCTCGACCCGAGCTTGGGTCACATCTTACTTGTGGGAGTAAGATAAAACTGGCCTTGTGCCTAACTCCTAGCGAAGGAGTAAATAAATATATTTTTGTCCCTTAAAAAAGCTTTTGCTTCATTATCGGTTCCCCAAATCTTAGTCATGGTTGATATGGCCATGTTGCAAAATAAGTTACTAAATCAATGTACCCCCCCCCCCCCCAACAGGTAGAGTTAGACGGGAGGATTTTTTAATATTTTTTATTCATTAATTTTTGTTTATTTGTTACTTACTTAAAGAAACAAATAAAATACAAAAAAAAACAAAACGAAAGTACAGGAAAAGCCGGGGGGGGGGGGGGTTGTCAAAATACCGCTTCTGCGAAATTCCCGGTATATGGGCTTTGGGGGGGGGGGGCTTCAAGATACCAATTCTGCGACATTCTCGGTTGACCGGAACTTTTTTGGGAAGGGGACACAAAAGCGGTGCCTTTAATATGACGCGACTTCCTGTTTGCGGACGAAAAATCTGGATACCCGTTTCGTACCGTAACACCAATTTTCTATAGTTTGGTAAAAGTTATTTGTTATATATTTAGCTTATTTTCCGTTTCTTGACTGTTAACTATATTACACTTTTGTACTTTTGTTGTTCTAATTTAATTGATGTGTGTATTCATTTTATTCCCATAAAAGGTGGTTTCTCCATGCATCATTGCTACTTTATCCGCTACGCCTGCTTCAGTTTACTTTGATACGTATCGTTGGAGGGTCTTCCCTTTCCAACGCTCAAATAAAAATAATAATGAAGGTTTAAACAAAAAAAAAATTATTGTTCTATTTGTACCGATTTTGCTTTGCCATTTTTCGTTTTTGTGTTGTGCTAAGCGGCCAAATTCCTTTTCAATTGAATAAGTAATCCTTGCCAACATTTGTCATCGCTGACGATGAGTTGGCGAAAGCATACTTACGTTTGTTTGTAAACAAATGTATAACAAATAAATACATCAATCAAAGACAGAGGTAAAAATAATTAAAAAATAAATTATAATTTATGTCTCCATTTATATTGTTCAAAGGTATTCAAAAACTGGGCACAATTCTGATATATATATATATATATATATATATATATATATATATATATATATGGGCACTTTCGAGTAGCTTTAATAACAAGCAGTACTAATAGCTATATGCGCGATCCGAACACCGTTTCGTAAGATCACTCTAGCTGCCTGGTGAATGGCGGCCACGTGTCGCTATTTACAGTTAAAGTTACTCTATATTTACTAACTAATTGACGATGGCCCTTTGGTTAAGATCACCGACTACGAATCAGTGGCGATTTGTGTTCGGGGTTCGCGCCTACCGACCGTCGGGAATTAGTTCCTAGACTGAAGATTGCGATAGCATGAAACATCGATGTCTCTAGGTATTTAAGTATTTAATATTTATTTATTAAAAATATTATTATATATATATATATATATATATATATATATATATATATATACATAGGCAGCAAGTCATTATCCAAACAAGCGTTTTTGAACGTCCCCAAACTTTCTCGTTTGTAAATCTTCTTCGTGAGGTTCTCAAACCGTCGAGCTATCTTCCTGGTTTCAGGTGGCAGTCCGTAGAGTATTCATGGACGGCGGCACCGAGGGGGGGGGGGTCAATGGATTGTTGGTCTTATAGTGTCATCATTACAATATAAGACCAACAATGTTTGTTCTTTCTTCACTAGAAGCGACTTGCTAATATGCTTCCAACAAGACCTCCACCACTATCAGAAGATCATGTCTAAATTATGTCAAAAAAAAAGGTATTTTTGGTCCAAAATGCCCTAATATGGTAGTTTGGGCCCAGACGCCAAAAAATGGATTTTTTTTAATGTTTCTTCATCTATCACCAAGAGTATTCCATTCCGCTTCTAACGAGCCATCAACCACTACCAGACAATCATTTTAAAACCAAAATATGCCCCAAACAGTGATTTTTACCCAATATGCCCAAATAAGGTAATTTGATCCCAGACGCCAACAAATTGAAATATTTCGAATTTTTCTTTGTCTATCACCAAGAGAATTCTATTCCGCTTCTAACGAGCGCTAAACCACTATCGGACGATCATTTTTAGTCAAGATATTGAATTTATTCCCATATTTGGCATTCTGGGCGCAATGTGGATCGACCCCCCCCCACACACACCTTTATAACTGTCCCGCCGGCCCTGGTATTTCCCCGATTGTTAATTCGGCCATTATTTTTCGTGCGCTTTTGACTTTCTTAGTCGTCTTCAAGAGTAGGTATTTTTTTTAAAATAAGAAGACCTGAGTTAATGTTTTATACGTATCGTTAAGGGCGAATATCGTTTGTGTGTTTGGTTTTATTGTTTATTTTTTAATTTTATTAATTCTTATTTTTACCATTATTTATTTATTATTATTATTTATTTTTATTACTACTATTTATTTATTAATTACTTTATTTTCATTTAATTATGCAATACTTTTAATACATTAGTACCTGTGTTGAAAGCTATTTTGTTAATATTAGTCTGTTTAGTTTTAATGAATATTGCTTCTAGTATTTTAAATCTTTTGATGCAGTTATTTTTGTGTATTATTTTGGTGTTAGATATTAATATATATATGTGTGTCTGTGAATATTTATATATACATATGTTTGTGTGAATATTTATATATATATGTTCGTGTGTCTGTGTGAATATATATATATATGTGTGTGTGTGTGTGTGTGTGAATATATATATATGTGTCTGTGTGAATATATATATATGTGTGTGAATATATATATATGTCTGTGTGAATATATATATATATATATATATATGTGTGAATATATATATATATATATATGTGTGAATATATATATATATATATATATATGTGTCTGAATATATATATGTCTGTGAATATATATATATATATATATATATATATATATATATATATATATCTGAATATATATTTATATGTCTGTGAAATATATATATATATATCTGAATATATATTTATATGTCTGTGAAATATATATATATATATATATATATATATATATATATATCTGAATATATATTTATATGTCTGTGAAATATATATATCTGAATATATATTTATATGTCTGTGAAATATATATATATATATATATATCTGAATATATATTTATATGTCTGTGAAATATATATATATATATATATATATGAATATATATTTATATGTCTGTGAAATATATATATATATATATATATATATATATATATGTGATTTTATGAAGGCTTACCAAAGCATTTCTTTTCAGGACACCAATGATCACCATTAAAGATATATTTTCTTACAAATACTATTTATTCAAATTAAATGTTTTTTCCTACACGTGTTTCACTACCAAGCAGTTACTTGCTTGGCAGATCATCAGGCAGATCATCGGACGAACATTTGTGTTGACTTTTCTTTGTGAGAAGTTGGATTTAGAATTCCCATACTATCATTGGATTGGAATGGTAACTTGTGAGCGGTATCTTGAATGATTTAGTTCTTTTGTTTTCTTGTGGGGGGGGGGGATTTATTCATCATTGTGCCGGCCGACGTGAAAGTGTATTATCGCACATTGTTCCGGTTTTATGGTTTTATTGAATGTATTTGGGACCGATTATTTGCTTGTTGGCTTGGTGGAAGAAATAATGCACGAGCTACTTTTCTAAGACTTTTCTAGGACTTTCTTTTTTTTATCGTTGTTCTTCCTTGCTTTTTAATTTTGACTTTTATTTTTATTTTTTCCTCTTCTCTCAACTATTGCGACGCCACATTGTGTATTGTCGGCAGTTGAAACCAGTATTCCAGACATTTAATTTCCCTGATGATCTGCCAAGCAAGTAACTGCTTGGTAGTGAAACACGTGTAGGAAAAAACATTTAATTTGAATAAATAGTATTTGTAAGAAAAAATATCTTTAATGGTGATCATTGGTGTCCTGAAAGGAATGCTTTGGTAAGCCTTCATAAAATCACATAAATGCTCTGTACTCTGTAATCGAGTATCATCGAGCTTGTTTTTTATTGGAACAACCCCGGTCTTCACTGAATGATCTATTTTATAAGTGAAAAATCTAAATCTCTCTCTCTCTCTCTCTCTCTCTCTCTCTCTCTCTCTCTCTCTATATATATATATATATATATATATATATATATATATATATATATATATTAGATATTGTTCGTTCTTTTTTTTATAAGCATTGAATGTAAAGTAATATAAATTTATATAAAAAAAAAAGATTAAAAATATATCTCTGATGATGGAGGATTCCTCCGAAATTAATTGGAAAAAAAAGAAAAAAGAAATAAATTTGTCACGCATTGTAAAAAGGGCTTTTATCGTCATTTATATATATATATATATATATATATATATATGTGTGTGTGTGTGTCTGTGAATATATATATGTGTGTCTGTGAATATATATATATATGTCTGCGAATATATATATATGTGTGTGTCTGTGTGAATATATATATATGTCTGCGAATATATATATGTCTGCGAATATATATATATGTGTATGTCTGTGTGAATATATATATATATATATATGTGTGTGTGTGAATATATATATGTGTGTGTGTGTGAATATATATATATGTGTGTGTGTGTCTGTGTAAATATATATATATTAGGTAATAAATAATATTTATTTATAATATTATTATAAGCCCCCTTTACTAAAGGCCGGGCACTCTGAGCGAGTTAAATAACAAGCAGTACAAATAGCTTCATGCAAGATCCAAACACAGTTTGTTGATCACTTTCAACTGCTCGTATAAAATACCCGCCGACTCGGTATTTACAAAGTTAAATTCCCCCTTAATTATTAGCTAATTCGTTGCGGCCGACGGGGGAACGCTCTTGACTACAAATCAGTGGCGATTTGTGATCGGAGTTCGAGCCCGCTGACCGTAGAGAATTAACTTCCTGCACTGAAGATTGCGTTAGCATGAAACATCGATGTCTGTAAGTAATAAATAATTAATATATATATATAATGGCACATGAACGCACATACACATCAACATATATTAACAAGAAAAGCAACTTGCATCGTTCAGGTAAGAAACGTCGAAATGATTCATTTGATGTATGTACACACATCAGAAAGCTTCGCCACATTCTTGAAAACAAAATTCCACCACCTATCATGGTCTCGATCAAATCTTTAAACTTTTAGAAACTAGCTTCTCGTAAAGGAGATTAGAAAATGGACCTTGAGTTTATTTTCGGCAGCCTCGTATCTCTCGCCTTTTTTTATTTTGTCCTTTAGTCCTCACATTCAATGAGCGATGTTTTTGACAAAGGGGGAATAATTGCTGTTTTCTAGGTCGAAATCTATCTTATCGTTGACTAGTTTTTAATCTTGAAGTAGTATTTTTTTTGTTAGCTCCTTACATGAAGTGGCTTCATGCCTTGTCTGGAGCGATTTCTATAAACAAACAAACAAAGTAAAAAAAATTATAAAAATAATAAAAATTTTTTTGATCATGACGGGGTTATTGTAAAGAAACCCAATGTTTGATGGAAAAGTGTTAAACTAATCAATATATTTCTAGATGTTTCTACCGAAAACTAATCAGAAAAAATAGATTAAAAAAAAAAAATTATTTATAGCGTTTTTGTTTATTTATATTTCGTGTTTTCGTTTTCGATTTTTCGGGGGGTGTCTTTTCCATTAGAGCATGCCAAAAGCGATAAAACTTTCGGATTCTGACGGAAAATAACGAAATAATTAAAAAAAAAACAAAAACAAATACTTCGGCATTTTCTGTTTGTATAAAAAATCAATGATTCGATTGTTTTATATACGAATGCCAAACTGACCTATGCAAAACTCCAGCTTGCATTGTTGCAAGTTTTGTAGAGTTGAACCGGCTTAAATTACATCGGTTGAGCTAGGGTTACATCGGTTGGTCGTAAGATATGTAAATAGACACTTGACCTACTAAACTTAGGTGCATACTTCAGAGAGCTTCACCGCATACTTGAAAACAAAATCCCGTCACTTATCCTGATTTTGAGCTAGTATTTCAGCTCTCAGAAGCGGCATGCTAGTCTCAACCCTTATCTAGTTAGGCAATTTCTTTTGTGGCCGTCATCTTGATCATTCCCGAATAAAATCTTCTTGGTATGATTTATTTACATAGCTGGAGTCTGTTAGCCGGGAAACATGTCCAAACCACGTTAATTTCATTTTTTGAATAACGTTGTTGATGGATCTGTCAATGGATCTGTTGATGTTAAGCTTCTTTCTGATATCTGTATTTCTTCGTCTATTTCGCAAAGTTACTCCAAGGAGAGTTCTTATGAATTTTATATAACTCTTTCATTTTTTTTTTACAGAAATTCTACCTACTTGATCTAACTTGTTCTTGAACAACGTGCCTTCAAGTGTAGTTGACTTACGAAAAGGCCCGTAACGACTAATAATGGAGGCAAAAAGTATTTCTCGATACCTCTTCTCCATATCTGTTCTTTTAGACGTCCAAATGCAGAAGTGGCTATTCCTATTCTTCTGCTAATGTCAGATGAGGATCTTGGAACCACTAAGAAATACCAAATCCTCGCAATATCTGATATCTACATTTCTTTGTCTATCTCGCAAATTCACTCCAAGGATAATTCTTAAACATTTCATTTCAAAGACATTGAGCTTCTTTTAATGCTGTGCCAGTATAGTTCAGATTTCACTTGCATAAACAGCAATAGAAACTATCAATGCATTGTAAAGTTTTAACTTCAGAGACGTTGGTATGCCCTTCCTGCTCCATATCTTTTCTGGAAAAAGACCAAGACTATACGTAGGATGAAAGCAGTCAGCAAAATCAAGTTCCACAAGCATGCAGTACTTGGGAAGAAGCTACTGCAATAGGAAGCTGTATTTTATCGAGGTATCAAAACAGCAAATTTGTGAAGACCACTAGACCAACGAATAAAACGAGCTGGAACAAAAGAAGCAGGGAACAAAGTCCACGTTTTACTTGCGTATACAGCAATAGGAACTATCACCGCATTGTACAGTCTTAACTTCAGAGGTCTTAATATGTCCTTCCTGGGCTATATCTTTTCCTTTAGACGTCCAAATACAGAAGTTGCTATTCCTATTCTTCTGCTAACGGCAAATGAGGATCCTGGAACTGTTGAGCCAAGAAACAAAAGACAAAAAAAAAAAAATCGTCGTTTTTGTTGTTGTTGTTGTTGTATATTGAGACGTTTTTTCCTGAAGAGGGAAAGATTTTGCATCTGCTTGGGTTCACTTTCAGCCCCCATTTCGCGCAAAAGGCCCCAAGCTCAAAAGTAAAGAGCTTCGACTTATCGAAGACAGCGACAACAAGCTTCGTGTCATCCGCATAACGAGAATATTGGTAGTGAGCTAATTGCTAAGCACCACTTTTGATTGCAAATTTTCTACTTGTTTCATCACAAATTCCAAGAAACCGTTGAAGAGAGCAGGAGACAAGAGAAGACAACTCTATAAACTAAAAGGACTTTTCACTACATTGTGTCAAAATCTGGTTTTAAGTTTATGAAACTGAAGTAGAAAGACACGGGTACTACAAAATGGTCGCAATAGGATCAAGTTTCTGGTGTCCTTGAAATCTAGTGGGGGTCTTCTCCACTCTTATCTATACCGACTTTCTGATAGTCTTTTTCTACTCAATCGTTATTTTCATGACAGGTGCTCGAATGAGCTCTAATCTCTGGTTCCGCCCTATGTTTTTTTTGTTTAACATAGTTCACCCCAAACAAGGCAAGCCGCCACTGTAGACGTAAGTGGAACATTCACAGCAAAAACTCGTCTAGCTACAAACACTGTAAATAATTTTTCTTTTCTTCCTTTGTGTATCTGAAGTTAAATGGAACTTCCATGGGCAGAGTTTCTTTCCAAGAACCATCCGTCTGCGAAGGACAATACAATCGGGCTGCTTCCCAGGATATATAAAGAATATAGATAGGATATATAAAGAATATGTAAAGAATATAGATAGGGATATATATATATATATATAAGAATATATAAAGGATATATAAAGAATATATATAGGATATATAAAGAATATATATAGGATATATAAAGAATATATATAGGATATATAAAGAATATATATAGGATATTTAAAGAATATATATAGGATATTTAAAGAATATTAATAGGATATATAGAGAATATATAAAAGTGTATACATATATATATATATATATATATATATATATATATATATATAGTGTGTGGTATCGTTCAAGTTTCAAAGTATTGCATGGAAAGTTAATAAAATTGAAATATAAGCCAAATTAGCAATACAAGATTAATTTATTATTTTTTTTTTTACATTAATCCTATCGATTACGGAATAAAATTCCTTCTTCAGGGGTGACCAGTATTGAGTCATTTTTTTTTTTTTTCATAAAAAAACAAGAATAAAGAAACTTATTTCTTTGTTAATTTGATAAACGTCCTTGGTGGTACGACGTCATCGCCGTGCTGTTAAAAATTGGCGGTTAGGATTAAAAACCGGTGTCGAACGAGAAATGCGCTGGCACGCTGTCAAGTAATGTGTGTGTTTATCGTTCAAGTTTCAAAGTATTGCATGGAAAGTTAATAAATTTGAAATATAAGCCAAATTATCAATACAAGATTAATTTATTATTTAAAAAAAAAAAATGACTCAATACTGGTCACCCCTGAAGAAGGAATTTTATTCCGTAATCGATAGGATTAATGTAAAAAAAAAAAAAAAAATTAATCTTGTATTGCTAATTTGGTTTATATTTCAATTTTATTTATATATATATATATATATATATATATATATATATATGTGTGAGACAAACGAAAAATATTATTCGAAAATAAACAAAGTATTTGAAGCATGTTGTTATATTACAGAATCTTTAACCCTCTGATGAGAAAAATATTGTTTTTTGAAAAATCCGTATTTAAGGGTGAATTGACTCTCAGTTGAACATAAGAGAGAAATAAACAAATTAGTATGCTCATGTTTGAATAATAATATTTTTTATTTGTTGCTTATATATATTATTTATCTAAATTAATAAATGCGAAAACTTCTCCATTTTATTTTAACATCAAAACAGGCTGCACTTTTTTAATTCTATGATACAACATAAGATTTGGAAATCCTGTTTATATAGTGAACTGAAAATACATATAAAGGCTTCTAAGTCTTTTTAATTTGCATACTTATTTTATAAACAACGCCTTATAAATTAATATTTTGTAATATACAGGCGTAATTTTGCATTGACATATTTACTTATATACACGTAATATTTTCGTCGATAGTAAAACGTCTGATGGCGATAGGATTCTGAGAACAGATACTACACTTTAATCTTAGCCAAAAGGCTAAGGAACCATAAAAATAATGATTTTATGGGTAAGCATTTTTAAATGAAAAAAATAAACAAAAACAGATTTAATCTATTATTGAATTATCTTTTAATGGGGTGGGTAGTGTAGTATCGGTTTTGTTGTCATAAGATCGTCCTCCCAGGAATTACCCCCTCCTTTTTAAGATTATCGTGATAATTATCCCAGGTATTACATTTTTCTTTGGAGGGGGGAAGGGGGTAATGTAATATCTGTTGTCATTAAACCATCTTCCCAGGCACTACCAACTTTTCGTGTGGGGGTGGTAGTGTAGTATCTGTTTTGTTGTCATGATACCATACTTACAGAAATTACCGTCTCCTTTTATGGGGCGATCCTCCCAGGTATTACCTTCTCTTTTTTGGGTGATGGTGGTATAGTATATATTACATCCTTATACCATCCTTCCATGATTATTTTATCAGTTTAGGTGGAGGTAGTGTACTATATGTTCTGTCGTTATGATATCTTCCTCCCAGGCATTACCTCCTTTTTTTAGGGGTCAGTGTAGTATATGTTTTTCACCATGATATAATCGTCTTAGGCTAGCAAAAATATGTGACCGGAGTGAGCATATCTTTACTAGTATATTATATAAAGACTACATATAAGAGACAAAGAAAAAATATTATCTTGTCACCGGGTGTCGCCAGGTGACCTTGCCGATTGTGAAAGTCTTGAACTGATTTCTTTTTTTTTTATCTTCCTGTTTTTAGAGGCCGAGAAATTCTGTTCGGTTACGACGGCGAAGCCCTTCTGAATCTGAAGTCTAAAGAACTGGAAGAAATGCTGGGTCGTAACGAGGGTCACCGGATGACCGTCATGCTGGCCTCCAAGACAAACCTCTGCGGGGTAAGCATGCGTATTCATTGATCGGCGGGGAGTCGCAGCAAAAAAAAGGGCGCACCAAGAAAGAAATAGTTGGAGACGTGCAGATACAAAAACAAAGAAATGGTTAATCGTAAAACAGCGGAAGCGATATCTCTTCAGTTTATGGAGATCGCTTTCATTATGCATTGCTTTATGTTTAACCAGCAAGATGATCTGGCGTTACTCGGGATTGAACGAGCGATTCCATGTTCCTTTGAGCACAGCTCATAACACAACATTGCGTTTTAAAAAAAATATTTTATGATGTTCAATTCTTGGGTTTGGGTCGAAGGATATACCCAGCATTGAGACCCGTTTGTTTATTTGTAAATGAACTTAACTAAGAAATAAAAACATTTCTTTTTTATTATATAAAAAAACTGGCT
Organism: Sepiola atlantica; assembly: GCA_963556195.1. NCBI lineage: Eukaryota > Metazoa > Mollusca > Cephalopoda > Sepiida > Sepiolidae > Sepiola > Sepiola atlantica. Next base: position 6,591,997 of record OY744546.1, read on the forward strand.
TGCTCCATATACTAAGGGATGCACCTCTTGCGCCGATGGGAGCCCGAGAGAGAGAGAGAGAGAGAGAGAGAGAGAGAAAGAGAAAGAGAAAGAAAGAGAGAGAGAGAGAGAGAGAGACAAAACCGAATTTGAGGTAAAAAATAATAAAATAGGACAAAGAATTATTTAGAAAAGAAATAAAAAAGCAAAAGTATTTCTTGTCCACGACGTCAGTAGTTCGAAAGCATTATTGACAAAAAGTATGGTATTGTCCGAGAACGCTGTGATTGGAAATCAGGTTATAGATATTTATGGCCGAGTTGGCGTTGGATGACGTAAACAAAGATTAATCAACAGGTTTACTGTTGGTGCCGGGAAAAGAGAGTCTGACAGACAGACTCGTAGAGAGAAAGAGAAAGAGAAAGAGAAAGAGAAAGAGAAAGAGAAAGAGTCGGTTTGACAAAACCGGTGCAGGTCCGAAATCCGTTTGTTCATTTGTAAGTTAATTTAACTAAGAAATACAAGTCTTGCTCTTTATACCAATGGCCACAACTCTTGCGCCGATGGGAGTCGAACAGGCAAGTTGTATTGTTACCCTTACAGGTAACAGTTTGATTCAGGCGATAACACTACACCTTGCCATTCCTGGTTTCAAAACGTCTGTAAACGCAACACCCACTTCTCTCTAACCCTAACCCTAATACTCGTTTCTCTTTCTCTTGGCAGTACGAGTCAGAATGTGCTAATGAACTCCGAGCCATCCTCCAAAGGCGAAGGGCTCTGCCTGGTCATGAAAACCACAACCCAACAACCGGAACTAGAGAAGCCTAAGAGACATAAAAAACAAATGGTAAGAATAAATAAAGTTATAGATATATAGTTACTTATAGCGGACCTTGTATAATTGTATTTCAACTCACTTCCTAATTATTTTTTCTTTTCTTCCTCTGTGAACCATAACTAAACAACTTCCACGAACAAAGTTTCTTTCCAATATAATAATTCTGTATTTTTAGAGATATAAAAACAAAATAATCAATTACGTTTGTAAGAGCATAGTATATTTATTACATATGATACGATACAGTAAAATTTCGATTAACCATTGATATCTTTGGGAAACCACAGGTACTAAGTATCATATGTAACATATATATTTCCTTGCTGATCAGTGCAATATTGTCATTCGCTTTATTTCCTTCTAAAAGTACTTGATCCAGATAGGATTTTCTTTTTGCTGGGCAACCATCTTTAAAAATAAGGGAGTAAACTCTGAATTTTTTTAAAGATCTAATTACTTTTTTAAAGATTTTAAAATAATAATACTTTTTTGGTAAAAATATCAATATTTTATCAAGAAATGATTCAACTATGCAACGCCGGATAGAGACAGCTAGTAATTATATATATATATATATATATATATATATACATACATACATTATATATATATATATATATATATATATATATATAATAGAATTAACGATAAGTGAAGTATAGTTAAAGTGATCTATCGTGATAAAGTAAAACTCAATACGTTGAGTAGAGCAATTGATTTAAAGATAGAAAGATGAAGATAAAAAAATTGCATAAAATGACATAAAATTGATACAAATTTTATTACATCGAAAGTTCAGATGAAAGGAGTTACACTAATCCTTAAACCATGGTTTTTCAAAGATAACACTCTTCTCGTCAGAAGATAAAATTCGGTAATGTGGTATTTATATTAAATAAATATTACCTGTTCCATTTTACTTTGAAAATTGAAGAAATAACAGAAAAGGTCGGGGATAAAGAAATAAATGGCCGAGAGGGAGAATGGTCGCAGTATTGAGTAGACATTGCCGAAGACAAAAGGGGACGCTATGATGCAGATAGCAAAAGTTTGTAGATTTGGATGTAATAAAATTGTATCAATTTTATGTAATTTTTTATCTTCATCTTTCCTTCTTATATATATATATATATATATAAGTAATATTGGTTGGTCGTCCATTTAAAGCATTGTCGGATATGTTAATAAAATTGATATGTAATTTTATTAACATATCCAACAATGCTTTAAATTGACGACCAACCAATATTACTTTACCTACATGAGCGAGCCAGGCTCTTCGTTCGACACCGGAATTCGAATCATGGCCGCCAACACCACCAGTGCGGAGAGACGTTTCATCAAGTAACAAAGAAATAAGTTTGGTTATTCTTGTTTTTGATTAAAAAAAAAAAAATGACTCAATAACTGGTCACCTCTGAAAATGGAATTTATTCCGAAATATAAGATTAATGTAAAAAAAAAAAAAAAAAAATTAATCTCGCATTGTTAATGGCTTACATATCAATTATATATATATATATATATATATATATATATATATATATATATATATATATATATATATATATATTCTTTTGTTAGATGGTGGGAAAAATCCCAGCAGAGTGCTTGATTAATTCATAATCGAAGTTAAGAGCGTAATATTTATTTATTATTTGCTACAGAAAAATTAGTACAACATTAGTACCGTCAGTTTCAAGCTCAGAAGGACTTAACTATCCGGCTCTCTTCAGCTTATGTTGTCTCTCTAACATGTGACAACATAAGCTGAAGAGAGCCTTCTGAGATTGTAACCGACGGTACTGATGTTGTACTAATGTTCTGTACCAATATATATATATATATATATATATATATATATATATATTATTCCCATACGTATGATTTGCTAATTTGTCTTGTTGTTTTTTTCAGAATGACTGAACATTAATTCTTCAATCTTTCGAAAACAGAATTCTGGTAAAGACAAAATGGATCAACAACAAAAATGAATTAAAAATTTATAATTAATTAATCAATCAATCTCGCCAACCAATTCTCAATCGATTTTCAGTGGGAATTATTAAAAATCGAAATACTTCGATTATTCATTTGGATGGTTAATGTCAGCAACGTCATTCATCAATATTAAATCTTTTGATCTCAAAATCAATCGGTTCGTTAATCATTGTCTTAAAAAAGATTTTTTTTTAATTTATTTATTTTGATAAATCTTTATTCACCCAAACAAGGCAGGTTGCGACGATTCTCTGACAATATACATACTACATTCTCTCTCTCTCTCTCTCACACTCACACACACACGGGTTGTCAATTTTATTTTTTTAAATTTCATTTTGTTTAAATTTGATTTCGTCTTGCTCATTAACTTTTTTTGATTTGCACTAACGTCATTCTGAGCATCTGCAAGTCTATTATAATATTAGTCATTTGAAAACTTATAACTGTTATTCTTTATATTGTTATTCTTTGTAAAGGCGGTGGTCTATTAGTCCCATTTGCTAGCAGAGTGTCTTCTGCGGTTCGGCACGTTTTAAACAATTCTGCTTTCACGTTCAGGCATTTGATGGTTGAGGATGAGATGGCCCGTAGGATATTTAATTTTTCTGTTGTTCTGTTTAAAATGGTGGAATAGGCTTCCTGACGTCCTAGCGTATTCCACTTGATCGCGTGTGGGATATTATTGTCCTTCATGTTCCATGCTCGGACAGCCAGTATCTGTCATTGTCCCATAATCTATATCTATCTATCTATTTATTTATCTATATCTCGCTCTCTCTTTTTATATATATATATATAATATTTCACGCTTAAGTTAAGGTCCCCTGTTTTTGTTTCACTGTTAGATACTTAAATCCCCCTTTTTTATTTTTCTTATTTATGAACTTTCTAACGAATGCTAAGTCTGCGATATCTTGGATTTAGTTAGTTTCTCTGGGGATTTAAACTGCATTTTCCCTTTTTTTTGTTTAAAATTACTCAAAATTTCTTTAAACACACACACACACATATATATATATTAATTTATACAAACATAAAAGTTATCCATGGACACATGTTTCTGGCTCACAGCCGTCATCAGCATGGCTAACTTACACAGAGATCGAACCCTCGATGTTGATGTCTATAGTCCAGCGTTCTACCACTGGGCCAAGACGCTCTGTGTAGAAATATGTACGATTTTTATCACCCAAGTATTTAATGTATTTCTATGTAATTATTTTTATAGGTAATTTTCAGCTCGTTGTAATTGAGTTTACTATTATTTCAAATAATTTGAAATAACAACGAGCTGCATTAAAAAACTGCATTATTAGTCGTCCTAAACTTCAAAGGCCGTATTTTTCGTTAATATATATATATATTAATTTTTTATCTCTGTGTAAGTTAGCCATGCTAATGACGGATGTGAGCCAGAAACACGTGTCCATGGATTACTTTTATGTACGTATAAAATTAATATATATATATTAACGAAAAATACGGCCTTTGAAGTTTAGGAAGTCGTCCTAAACTTCAAATAATGAAGTTTAGGAAGTCGTCCTAAACTTCAAATAATGCAGTTTTCTGCATCTTAATCACTTAGGAAATTGAGACAATCGAAATAATAGTAAGCTCAATAACAATGAGCTGAAAATCACCTATAAAAATAATTACATAGAAATACATATATATATATATATATATATATATATATATATATGCTAATTGTTCATCTGCCTGTTTTTTTTACCATCCCCCTCTCTCTCCATATATCCATCTATCTGTTGAATTTCCATGACAATATCCAGTAGATGTAGAAGTCCGGTAATTTCCGAGTAATTTCCGCATCAGAAACGACGCAATAAGAAAGTTCCAAGTTCCCCGGAAAGGCTCATCATTAATGAAACTAATTTTAACATCAAAGATTACTTCAACTCCAACCAATGGAAAATCCCGGCGATTGGATATTCAAAAACAAGATTGGATATTATTAAGATGTGGCCAGTCATGTGACCTACGCGTGTAACGATGCAAAAACTACTGACAACATGACTTATCGACCGAGGCACACGCACTCTCTCTCTCTCATATGTATATATATATATATATATATATATATATATATCTCAGTTTATAACAGATTCCCTTACTTAAAAAAAGCGCCAATCTGCGCATAACATCGCCAGGACTAAACATATAACGTCGTAAGAACTTGACGTATATTCGACCCGTCAGGGTTAATACCACCAATATGAGGAGGAAGAAAAGAAAAAAAAAATATAAGACAGTCTCGCCTGACAAGGTTGTATTACAACGAAAATTCGCGAAAAAACAAAAAAACAAAATGAATTTTTCATTTAAAATTGCACGATTGTTGATTTTCAAAATATTTCACTTTAATCCGTGCTTCAAAGATGTTGATTTCCTTACCTATATATATATATATATATATATATGATTATTTTTATATTTTGTACATGTCTGTATAAAAAAATAATCATGTGTATATATATATATATAAAATTTAAAAAAAAAAATGAACTTTCCCAATTTATTATTATTTTTTATTTATACAGACATGCACAAAATCTGCGATCAACAGCTGTTATAAACTGATATCTCATCAGGCAGAGTTAGAATCTGATCTTCACCTCAGATCATATTTGGGAAGAATAAAATGGGGAGAAAAGAAAAAAAAAGAAATTTAAAATTGTGAAAGTCACGTTGAGAATAAAATATAAAATGTAATAAAATAAAATGAAATGGAGTAAAATGAAATATATATATATATATATATATATATATATATATATAAATAAAATATATAAATATAATTATAAATATATGAGTAAAATATTTCTACTGTTGTGAATACATTTAAATTTGTAATTTTAAAAACGGTAAAGAGACTAATAAAATGCAGATAAAAAAAAAATATTTATTTAAAATTCAAATTTTCGATTCATAAAATTCACGCAATATTTTTTTTTGCAACTTAGTTTCGAACTTCAGCTCTTATTTAAGTCTGGTGTGTAATATCCAACAATAAGTGTTAGATGGATAGATTCCAACCGCGAAAACAGCAATTCTTCCCCCTTTGTCAGAAACATCGCCCATGGAATGTAAGGATGAAAAGACAAAATAAGGGAAGCGAGAGTTACGAGGCTGCCGAAAGTAAACCCAAGGTACACTTTCTACCCTATTAAGATCTAAATAAAGAGACGGGGTAGAGAGAGGTTTTAAAAGAACGATGTTGCAAACATTTAACTTTTCGGTTTTGTTGTCACTCCCTCCATCCGGGCAACGCCGTGTAGCCATGCTAGTTATACGATAAATAAAAAAAATAAAACCGCAAAATAATTAGTTTAAAAGTTAAGAAAGGATTGAAGTCAGATTTTTTGGGAAGAAAGAAGATAAAATGTGTCATTAGTTTCGCGTCTGTTTAATTCATTAAAAGAAGAAAACAAAAGATGGCGTCAGTGTGTTTGAACGTGATCATCTCCTGTCGCCTTGTGCACCAGTGCACACGACTGTTTCTCGTTTTCAGGCTGACAGAAACGATAACAAAGACGCTTTTAATCATTGGGGATTCTTTGCGGTTAGGGTTAGGGTTAGGGTTTGGACAAAAAACCGTCTTATTAATTTGTTTAAGATAGCTCCATATTTGACGTCGCTCCTTCAGTACTAAAACATCCTTAACGATGCATCGGGGGTCACCATTTTGCGAAAACAAGTGTCCATTTTGTAGGTCTCATTTAGTAAGAAGGAAAAAAGGGGTTACTGCTGTGTTGCCGTTGGTAAGGGTTACCCTTCCTATTTACTTGCTTCCCCACGAGGGCAGAGTTAGACACAAGGTCTTTTTTTAACGTGGTAAAAATCGAGCTGTCGCAAAAGGAAGAATTCTGGATTGGAACATAAAAATAGAGATTGCCCTCGTCTAGAAGAACTTTTCCTGGACTGACCGAGGACAAACAGGTAAAGTGTAATATCAGAACAGATACTACACATTGCTCCTAGCCAAAAGGCCAAGAGTGACCTGCCGTAAACTCGCGTATAAAGACAAACTCTTCCATCCACATGTTAAATCAGTTTTATTCATACATCGCTTCACCAACAAGCAGCAAAGGACGAGTTTAAGTAACGAGCAATACCATAGCTCACGTAACGAGAAATACCATAGTTTAAGTAACGAGAAATACAATAGTATAAGTAACGAGAAATACCATAGTTCAAGTAACGAGAAATACCATAGTTCAAGTAACGAGAAATATCATAGTTCAAGTAACGAGAAATACCATAGTTCAAGTAACGAGAAATACCATAGTTCAAGTAACGAGAAATACCATAGTTCAAGTAACGAGAAATACCATAGTTCAAGTAACGAGAAATACCATAGTTCAAGTAACGAGAAATACCATAGTTCAAGTAACGAGAAATACCATAGTTCAAGTAACGAGAAATACCATAGTTAAAGTAACGAGAAATACCATAGTTTAAGTAACGAGAAATACCATAGTTCAAGTAACGAGAAATACCATAGTTCAAGTAACGAGAAATACCATAGTTTAAGTAACGAGAAATACCATAGTTAAAGTAACGAGAAATACCATAGTTTAAGTAACGAGAAATACCATAGTTCAAGTAACGAGAAATACCATAGTTCAAGTAACGAGAAATACCATAGTTTAAGTAACGAGAAATACCATAGTTTAAGTAACGAGAAATACCATAGTTTAAGTAACGAGAAATACCATAGTTCAAGTAACGAGAAATACCATAGTTTAAGTAACGAGAAATACCATAGTTTAAGTAACGAGAAATACCATAGTTCAAGTAACGAGATATACCATAGTTCAAGTAACGAGAAATACCATAGTTTAAGTAACGAGAAATACCATTGTTTAAGTAACGAGAAATACCATAGTTCAAGTAACGAGAAATACCATAGTTTAAGTAACGAGAAATACCATAGTTTAAGTAACGAGAAATACCATTGTTTAAGTAACGAGAAATACCATAGTTCAAGTAACGAGAAATACCATAGTTCAAGTAACGAGAAATACCATAGTTTAAGTAACGAGAAATACCATAGTTTAAGTAACGAGAAATACCATTGTTTAAGTAACGAGAAATACCATAGTTTAAGTAACGAGAAATACCATTGTTTAAGTAACGAGAAATACCATTGTTTAAGTAACGAGAAATACCATTGTTTAAGTAACGAGAAATACCATAGTTCAAGTAACGAGAAATACCATAGTTGAAGTAACGAGAAATACCATAGTTCAAGTAACGAGAAATACCATAGTTCAAGTAACGAGAAATACCATAGTTCAAGTAACGAGAAATACCATAGTTTAAGTAACGAGAAATACCATAGTTCAAGTAACGAGAAATACCATAGTTTAAGTAACGAGAAATACCATAGTTTAAGTAACGAGAAATACCATAGTTCAAGTAACGAGAAATACCATAGTTCAAGTAACGAGAAATACCATAGTTCAAGTAACGAGAAATACCATAGTTTAAGTAACGAGAAATACCATAGTTCAAGTAACGAGAAATACCATAGTTCAAGTAACGAGAAATACCATAGTTCAAGTAACGAGAAATACCATAGTTCAAGTAACGAGAAATACCATAGTTTAAGTAACGAGAAATACCATAGTTCAAGTAACGAGAAATACAATAGTATAAGTAACGAGAAATACAATAGTTCAAGTAACGAGAAATACCATAGTTCAAGTAACGAGAAATACCATAGTTTAAGTAACGAGAAATACCATAGTTTAAGTAACGAGAAATACCATAGTTTAAGTAACGAGAAATACCATAGTTCAAGTAACGAGAAATACCATAGTTTAAGTAACGAGAAATACCATAGTTTAAGTAACGAGAAATACCATAGTTCAAGTAACGAGATATACCATAGTTCAAGTAACGAGAAATACCATAGTTTAAGTAACGAGAAATACCATTGTTTAAGTAACGAGAAATACCATAGTTCAAGTAACGAGAAATACCATAGTTTAAGTAACGAGAAATACCATAGTTTAAGTAACGAGAAATACCATTGTTTAAGTAACGAGAAATACCATAGTTCAAGTAACGAGAAATACCATAGTTCAAGTAACGAGAAATACCATAGTTTAAGTAACGAGAAATACCATAGTTTAAGTAACGAGAAATACCATTGTTTAAGTAACGAGAAATACCATAGTTTAAGTAACGAGAAATACCATTGTTTAAGTAACGAGAAATACCATTGTTTAAGTAACGAGAAATACCATTGTTTAAGTAACGAGAAATACCATAGTTCAAGTAACGAGAAATACCATAGTTGAAGTAACGAGAAATACCATAGTTCAAGTAACGAGAAATACCATAGTTCAAGTAACGAGAAATACCATAGTTCAAGTAACGAGAAATACCATAGTTTAAGTAACGAGAAATACCATAGTTCAAGTAACGAGAAATACCATAGTTTAAGTAACGAGAAATACCATAGTTTAAGTAACGAGAAATACCATAGTTCAAGTAACGAGAAATACCATAGTTCAAGTAACGAGAAATACCATAGTTCAAGTAACGAGAAATACCATAGTTCAAGTAACGAGAAATACCATAGTTCAAGTAACGAGAAATACCATAGTTCAAGTAACGAGAAATACCATAGTTTAAGTAACGAGAAATACCATAGTTCAAGTAACGAGAAATACAATAGTATAAGTAACGAGAAATACAATAGTTCAAGTAACGAGAAATATCATAGTTCAAGTAACGAGAAATACCATAGTTCAAGTAACTAGAAATACCATAGTTTAAGTAACGAGAAATACCATAGTTAAAGTAACGAGAAATACCATAGTTCAAGTAACGAGAAATACCATAGTTTAAGTAACGAGAAATACCATAGTTTAAGTAACGAGAAATACCATAGTTCAAGTAACGAGAAATACCATAGCACGCTGAGTCGGCGGGCGCGCGTACATCTGTCGAATGGGTTGGGCCTTCCATCCACTTGTATCGCGCGCATCAAACATCAAGAACAAGGTACGTCTCTTCAGCTTGGCGTAAAAAAAAATCCGACCATATGAAAAGCGGGAAAACAGTATACAAAAATACCGAAATTTTATTTAGATCGACACATAACTTCAGCCACATAAGCAAACATCCCCAAAGTTTCAAGTCTGTACTACAAAACTCTTTGTTTCACTGGCGCTCCAAAATGTGCTCCAAATGAGCTCCCCGGCGCTCCAAAATGTGCTCCAAATTAACTGACTGGAGCTGCAAGCACACTTGGATCCGACGGGCAAAGTTATCGATGACCATCCTGCATTCTTCCGTCGGGATCGCTCGTATGGCTGCTGTGATTGCTGCCTTTAGGTCAGGGATGGTCTGGGGGTTGTAGTCATACACCATGTCTTTTAGGTATCCCCACAGATAAAGACCTGGGGGGGTCAAGTTCGTTGAATGCGGCGACCACTCTGGTTCACACCTGCGGCTGATCTGTCTGTCAGGGAAACGCTGCCGTAGCCATGCCAATGATTCGTTTGAGGTGTGGGGGTGGCACCATCCTGCTGGAACCACTGGAGGGCCCTGTCGACCCCTCTCCGTCGACCAAATTCTGTCCAGAACTTGCCAAACACCTGGAAATACCATTCGGTGTTGATTGTCACAGACTGCTCGTTGTCGTCCTCGAACCAGAATGGCCCAATGACGCCATGCTTGGATATGGCGACCCGGGCTATGCACTTTAGAGTGTAATGGCATTTGGAGACAGAACTCAGTGGGTGTGTTACCCAAGAAAATGTTATTCTTAGAGTTAACGTTACTTGACAACAGAAAATGGACCATGTCCGAAAATCAGACATTGTCAAGGAAGTTCGGCACATCGTCAATCTTGTCGAAAAACCACTGGCACATGATCACTCGTCTCCTCATGTCGTCAGGTGTAAGCTTTTGTTTAATTTGTATCATGTAAGGATACAAATGGAGATCTGTGATCAACATTTTTTCTCATGGCCCCTCGGTCGATTCCCAGCTCTTGACTTCGCCGACGCACAGACTTGCTTAGGCTGCGGACAACAGAGTCTTTGGTCGCAGCAACGTTGTGTGGTGTCCTTGATGATTTCGGTCGTCCAGAGTGTGATTGTCTGTTAGTGTCTTTACCATTGAGGTTATGCACAGTTCAATGGGTTTTGAACTTGTTGACCCATCTGTAGATCAATGAGTGGACAGGAAATTCACGACATCCGAACCGTTCTTTGAATTGCAATTGAGCTGCATGGATAGAGTAATTTACTCCTCTCCAGGAGTTAGGCACAAGGCCAGTTTTTATCCTACTCCCACAAGTAAGATGTGACCCAAGGTCGGGTCGGAAAGTGGGGGTTGAAAAGCCAGCGCCCGAAAGGTGAGCACTCTGACCATCAAAAATTGCCTGGGCAGCCCCGTCGGCATTCCCCGGTAGGGGCGCCTCAAGCAGTAAGCAATTAACTTACTCCTCCCCAAAGAGGGGAGGCAAAGCCTGGGAGGGTGGACCTCCTAGAACTGCACAGGACAATCCCATAGACCGGCGTAAATCAAGCCCCGAAGGCCAAGACAATACCAGTCTATAGGGTGCAGTATCCATCGGAACAGATACTACACTTTGATCTCGACCAAAAGGCCGAGGGGTGTTTTATTTACTCCTCCCCAGGAGTTGAGCTGCATGGATAGACTTCAGCCGAAAATATGGCTCAACTATAAATGTCTTTTCCCCAGTAGTTCATGACATCTCGAAGCTCAAATTTGGGAGACTTTTAGAACATTGATTCTACTTGGTAAACCCGAAAAATTAAAAGAATTGATCAATTATTTTGAAAGTTATAGGTGATAACGTTTTTTCTCGTGTCAGCCTGTACTTTAGAAACAGAAAATTAAATATTTAAAATATTTTAATCAGTAAGAAAAAATATACATAAATAAATAAAAATGAATGAAATTAAATTAATAAAAAAAAAATAAGAAAAAAAATATAATTATTATAGAATAAAATAAAATAAAATAAAGTAAAGTGAAATAAAATAAGATAAAGTAAATGCGAAAATAAAAGTAAGAAATAAAAGTGATATCCAAGGACAGCTCAACAAGAATTTGTTTACATTGGACTTGAAAAGGACTATGTTATAGTAAGGTGGGAAGCAGCCCTGCAGTATAGTGTTCCACATACTTGATTACGATGATGAAAATTGGGCAGAATTTTATTATTTAAGAGGACGGCTCAACAAGAATTTGTTTACATTGGACGTGAAAACGACTACGTTGTAGTAAGATGGGAAGAAGCCCCGCGGTTTGGTGTTCCACATACTTGATTACGATGATGGAAATTGGTCAGAATTTGATTATTTAAGAGGACGGCTCAACAAGAATTTGTTTACATTGGACTTGAAAACGACTATCTGTAGTAAGATGGGAAGAAGCCCAGCGGTATTGTGTTTCACATACAAGTATTTCTAGGAAAGAAACTTTGCTCATGGAAGTTTCGTTTAGTTTTAGGCACACATAGATAGAAAGGGGAATTATTGACAGTGGTTGTAGCTAGACGAGTTTTTGTTGTGAGTTTATACGTTTTACTAATGAATTAGTGCGTAAGTGATCCGGGATACGATTTGAACCCGGCATAGCTGATTGCGTAGGCCACGATAGTACCCATTGAGCCCCTCATGCAATCCCCATGTTTATTTAAGGACAACTCGAGCGTAGAAAGACAAACGGAGACGTCGTCCATTTTTGTTTTTGTTGACACGATCCACTTTGGCGCGCTGAAATCCGAGTTCAGATTAACGTAATCGTCTTTTCGAGTTTCCGTCGAGCAGCGACGAAATTTGTTGTGTCGAAACGTAATTCTTTGCCCCTCGCCCCCCCCCAACTTCCGGTGAATGACGGTTTGGCGACATTGGAATGCAATTTTAGCGTCAGTACGGATTTGCCAGCATTTGTACAGGGCCCTCCCCCCTCTCTTTTGTTTTTCCGGTCCCCTTTCCCTTTCGCTGGAAAACGCTAAGCCCCCCCCTCTCCTCACCACCCGGCTTCGCCATAAATGGCCGGCAGTGCTTTTAAAATCAACGACGGGGGGGGGGGGGGGGGGGGCACTGCGAATGATGGACTTTCTTTTAGCCGGATTTACTTACAGAGATTGTTCGGACACATTTGATTATTTCCGCGAGAAGGAAAAGACTCAAAATGGAAAATTCTCGCACACTTATCACATCCGCTAAAAATCGAATCACACTCACAGAAACAAGCGCATGCATCTCTCTCTCTCTCTCTCTCTCTCTCTCTCTCTATATATATATATATCTATATATCTATATCAATCTATATATATATATATATATTAATTTTATACGTACATAAAAGTAATCCATGGACACGTGTTTCTGGCTCAGCCGTCATCAGCATGGCTAACTTGCACAGATATCGAACCCTCGATGTTGATGTCTATAGTCCAGCGTTCTACCACTGGGCCAAGACGCTCTGTGTAGAAATATGTACGATTTTTATCACCTATTATATATATATATATATACATACAGGGTGAGCCAAAAGTAGGTGGACAGTAAAAAAAACATTTTTTTGTCGAAACGTAAGAGGCAGACTTCAAAGCTGTGTAAATCAAGAATATAAATGTTTTTTACTGTCCACCTACTTTTGGCTCACCATATATATATATATATATATATATATATATATATATATGAAATGAAGGAGAATGGAAAGGAATTAGAGAAAGCAAAAGCCAAATCAAAATTCAATTCAAAAGTTCAAAGCAAGGTATATTCCGCAAAAAGGCAATTTATTCAAGTTAAATTTTCCTTAAGCCAGGCTTTTCAAAGATCAAAATCTTATCATCAGAGGAAGTCGCTGGGATAGATAAGTTGGCAATGGCTTTTAGTACACCTCTTTATATATATATATATATATATATATATATATATATATATATAAACAGAAAATAATAATAAAACAAATGCAAGATTACATACTGTACGAGTTTATTTCCACATATATTGAATGTTGAACATTTATAACGATAGCTAACAGAACGAAAAAGGGGTAAAAAACAAAAAAAACAAAACAAATAGGCAACAAAAAAAATGTTAGGCAAGACAAGTTACTCTTCTAACCTAGATAAGTTTATTTGTATTTTAACTTATTTTAAATAGTATTTTTATTGTTCAAAACAAACCTGCTATTCACTTGTTGAGTGAGAACGAAAAAAAAAAATGGCTGAAATTACAGAGTTTAGATAATCGCTCAAAAAACGAAAATTAAGCAAAATACTGGTAGAAAATGGCATTTTTCCATGATTGGTGACATTTATTGAATGTGATTCTAACACTATTTTGTTTATATTTCGATTTTTCACCAATTATAAAGGATCCCTGTGATAGGCTAATGATCAGCCATTTTTTTCCGTTCCAACTGGACAGGTGGACAACAGGTTTGTTTTGAACAAAAAAACTCAAGTTAAAACACAAAAAAACTTATCCAGGTTAGGACCCTAGCCTAACATTTATTTGTTGCCTATTTGTTTTTTGACCCTTTTTTCGTTCTGTTAGCTGTCGTTATAAATGCCCTGAATGTTTACTGTTTGTACCCATTTTCCTGGAATCAAATATATCCTTTATATTTTAATATATTACTCCAATTAATGATGCCCTTAACCCTAACCCTAACTCTTAACCCTAAGCCTTTGACACCTCATAATATATATGGCGATTCATTATTACAAAGACTTTCTGCTTCTTCCCGCATATATTTCTTGTTTTTCAGAACTCATAAACGATTGATAATTTTTTTCAGACTTTTCCAAATTAATAACGTGAACCAATGTTTTTTTTAATTAATTACTTTTTCCCTCTGATGACTTGATTCTTTGAAAAACCATGGTTCAAAGAAGATTTTTTATAAACTATTCGCTGTTGTACTGATTGAATATAATAAACTTGTAAAGTATATCACTTTGCATTTGTTTTATTATCATTTTCTCTCCTATAAAACCGCTTTATTTAACATGTTTATAAAAGGTTTATTCATAAAGCTCTACTTTGTATCAAGCACTTTTGAACTTGCTTCATTAAATTATATATATATATATATATAGGTTTGGTAGTTTGGTAGTTTTGTTTTACGGCATATCAACCCTTTTTGGGTTATTTAATGCCGAATCTGGTCATTATAGTGAAAGTTTTTATGCTTCAAGTTCTTTATATCTTCAAATGTTTAAT
Organism: Sepiola atlantica; assembly: GCA_963556195.1. Classification (NCBI taxonomy): domain Eukaryota; kingdom Metazoa; phylum Mollusca; class Cephalopoda; order Sepiida; family Sepiolidae; genus Sepiola; species Sepiola atlantica. Next base: position 6,607,075 of record OY744546.1, read on the forward strand.
CATGGTTTTTGGTTTGGTAGTTTTGTTTTACGGCATATCAACCCTTTTTGGGTTATTTAATGCCGAATCTGGTCATTATAGTGAAAGTTTTTATGCTTCAAGTTCTTTATATCTTCAAATGTTTAATCATGGTTTTTGGTTTGGTAGTTTTGTTTTACGGCATATCAACCCTTTTTGGGTTATTTAATGCCGAATCTGGTCATTATAGTGAAAGTTTTTATGCTTCAAGTTCTTTATATCTTCAAATGTTTAATCAGGGTTTTTGGTTTGGTAGTTTTGTTTTACAGCATATCAACCCTTTTTGGGTTATTTAATGCCGAATCTGGTCATTATAGTGAAAGTTTTTATGCTTCAAGTTCTTTATATCTTCAAATGTTTAATCAGGGTTTTTGGTTTGGTAGTTTTGTTTTACGGCATATCAACCCTTTTTGGGTTATTTAATGCCGAATCTGGTCATTATAGTGAAAGTTTTTATGCTTCAAGTTCTTTATATCTTCAAATGTTTAATCATGGTTTTTGGTTTGGTAGTTTTGTTTTACGGCATATCAACCCTTTTTGGGTTATTTAATGCCGAATCTGGTCATTATAGTGAAAGTTTTTATGCTTCAAGTTCTTTATATCTTCAAATGTTTAATCATGGTTTTTGGTTTGGTAGTTTTGTTTTACGGCATATCAACCCTTTTTGGGTTATTTAATGCCGAATCTGGTCATTATAGTGAAAGTTTTTATGCTTCAAGTTCTTTATATCTTCAAATGTTTAATCAGGGTTTTTGGTTTGGTAGTTTTGTTTTACGGCATATCAACCCTTTTTGGGTTATTTAATGCCGAATCTGGTCTTGTTTTCTTCTCTTTTTTGTTTCTTTCCCCTTTTAATATCTGTTTCTATTTAACCCATAGTTGGGACCCTAACAGGTACTACCACTCCGGGTCAGGGTGGACCTGGGAGCAATGGTAATTAAGAGGAGGCTCCACATTCCCCAAAGTCCGTAAGCCGGATCTCACCATCGGATGTAGTTTAAGGTCATATCCAGGACCGGGAGTAGGGTAGGAAAAATAAAAATAAAAAAGGGGAGGGAGAAAGGGAGAGGGGCTGTTGTTTTGGTTTTTGGTTTTGTAGAACATAATTAAGTTTTACAAAAAAAAACAAAAACAAAAAAAACGTCAATGTAGGTGAATTTCGTCTCAGGGAGCCACAGGGCAGCCTGATCTGGTATCACCAGGTATATATATAGGCAAATATTATTAAATAACACGGTGTGTTTTTGATTGCTAAGACTTTTTTTAATCTTTTTTAATTTTCCGAATAATCTATTTAGTATTTTGGTCGAATTGGTGTATGTGGGTTTCTTGTTCCATTTTTCCCCTTTTTCGCGAGGTCTTTCGATTTAATTTGTCAAATCATTTTCAACGTGTCAGCCAGAAAAAACTAAACTCTATCTTGTGATATTGAGCAGCTGTTTATATTGACATCATTTACTTCACATAGGATCGACGAGAACCTGGTCCAAAAACGAGCGGGGATCCTTCTCATTGGTTGAAAAATATTGAGTTCACACTTACATGTGAGACGATGTTTCTATTTGCATTCACAGCGAGAACACGTTTTACTACCATCTGTGGAACACATTACCACGGAACTGCTTCACTGCAGATTACACCCTGGTCATCTTCAAATCCAATGTCAACAAGTTATTGTCATAAACTGCCTTGCAGCAAACCCGAAACAAGTATTACGACTCCCCAAATTCAAAACACTTGTTTGAAAATGTAAATGTGACAAAAATTTTAGACTTCATCAAGGAAGTTGGATTATACCAAAGAATTTGATTGCAATTTCATCATTTCACCTTTCATTGTCTCTGAAGACAATGTGAAAAAATTCGAATTGCATTGAGAACTTTATTCGGCATTACATAACCCATAGTTGGTTGCTATGCCGTAAAACAAACCAAACCAAACCATAAACGACCTCAAAAGTAATCAAACGCAATCCATACAATTTATCAACATTAATACTTCCATAGTGTTCCTCATGTTTCAGCTGGCAATCATTCCAGCTCATTAACCCATATTTTCGAGTAAATCTTGGCCTTGATAAGTCGTGATCCAATTAAAAAAAAATCGTACTGTCCCCCTAAACCTTGAACTCTAGACTACAGCTGCTATATCTAATATCAATCTGTCTAGTCACTTGATTCGATCAACCAATCAACTTCCCGCCACTCGCACATTCGGCCAGCTGGCCCTGGGGGTCAATCCCTGTCTATCAAACTAAATAACCTTGGCAAACATATTCCGGTTCATCTAATATTTAGCGGTGGCATTGCCTTTTTGTTTTTATCAAATATCGTTCTCTATCTAAGCGCACACTACGTCGCCTTCCGCGCAAATACGGCCTTTCCCTTTTTCTAGCGAATTTATTTACTAAATCGACCCGACTTTGTTTACGTAACTGTCCGAAGAAACAAATCAAAATGAAAGCTATTTCTTTCGGAGCTCTGTGACGTATCAGGTCACGTGAGGGGTTTGGTTGAAAAGAAACAAGAAAAAAGAAAAAAAAAAGAAAAAAAAAGAAAAAAAAAAAGCGAAGTAGAATTATCTCCCCTTCCGTTCGCTCTTCAATACTGAAAATAACAGCGGGAGGAAATACGAGGAAGCAATTTTGCGCGATTCTCATTTGAACAAACAAATTTACTGATTGCCAACTCGCCGAGGTTTTCTGGTCGATCGATCTTCGCCTGTTGTCCTTTTCCTTTCAGACGCGCCCACGTATCTTTATAAGAGGCTTCGTCCGTCGGTACGCAGGGGTGTCTGTCACACTTCAGGTCTTTTTCTTTTTATCGAACAAGAAGAATACCCATCATGTAACAGAACAGTTTTGCACCACTTTTATGACCCCTTATAAAGATTAAAAAAAATCAACATATAAGGCTACTAAATCTTGTGTCTCACCTGCTGGAGACAGCACCCCACGAGAGAATAATTCTATTAACACCTTCCTCAGATCTCAGCCTTGATCAGAG
>OY744546.1:6615097-6630097 GCA_963556195.1 Sepiola atlantica
TCCATCGTTTCTATATATAGCAACTGAAGCATGCTGGTTTTATTTTTTGCCAATTGTATTAAATTCAAACAACAGATCGACATGAAACAAACAAAAACATATTTAAAACTTATACGGGACAGACCAACAAAAATGCTATTTCAGAGATAAGCTTGAAAGACCGACAAAATGCTATTTCAGAGATAAGATTTACAAACCAACAAAAATACTATTTCAGAGATAAGCTTGACAGACCGACAAAAATACTATTTCAGAGATAAGCTTGACAGACCGACAAAAATACTATTTCAGAGATAAGCTTGACAGACCAACAAAAATACTATTTCAGAGATAAGCTTGACAGACCAACAAAAATGCTATTTCAGAGATAAGCTTGACAGACCGACAAAATACTATTTCAGAGATAAGTTTGACAGACCAACAAAAATGCTATTTCAGAGATAAGCTTGACAGACCAACAAAAATGCTATTTCAGAGATAAGCTTGACAGACCAACAAAAATGCTATTTCAGAGATAAGCTTGACAGACCGACAAAAATACTATTTCAGAGATAAGCTTGACAGACCAACAAAAATACTATTTCAGAGATAAGCTTGACAGACCAACAAAAATGCTATTTCAGAGATAAGCTTGACAGACCGACAAAATACTATTTCAGAGATAAGCTTGATAGACCGACAAAATGCTATTTCAGGGATAAGCTTGACAGACCGACAAAAATACTATTTCAGAGATAAGCTTGACAGACCAACAAAATGCTATTTCGAACGTAAACGTTCCATACCGATCGCTGTATAGGGGCTATTTATGGAGATATATGGACGCATCTTAACTACAGCGGTGAAACGCTAATATGTATGAAAGGATTGAACGGGGGAAAAAGAACACGACGCCATTTTGTCTTTAGGATGTTTTGTTTGAAGAGCTCTTTTCGTTCCCGCCAAACACAGCGTCTCGGAGATGATTAAATCAAAAGACGCTGAGGAGGCCATCGAAGCGATTGCAAAGATGGCGACGTTAAAAGCAACGACTGCAAATTCAAGTTGACACTTTTTATTCAGATCTGATTTTCATTTCGTACTTGTAGAGTAAAAGATGCGTCCATGGATTAGTGGAGTTTGTAGATGATTTGTCAGCATCCCTCCAGATATCTTTTATCGTACCGAAACATAGATGAAACAAGGAACAAAACACAGGCGATGTGTTCGAAATACCGTTTTGTTAACGCGAACCAAGAAATAAACTGATTCCTGACTTTAGGACCAATCAAAAGTAAATAGATAATTCTTTCTTTTGATGTTTAGTAAATGTTTTGTCTAGCCTAGAATAAGTCCCTTAGATTTATCTCCCTTTTCCGCCCCCCCCCATTTGTTAGAGACTTTTTTATCCCCGACACCGGCCGGTAAGCAGTTTGTCGGTGCTCTGTTTTTGGATTCTCGCTGCTGCTAGGTCACGAGCGAAACCGTATGGTGGAATTTCAATCTCCCTACAGCTTCCGACATTTTAGCCATCTTCGGTAAGAGACATTATCCTTCTCCTTCCTCAAACAGAATTGAATATCGTGCCCATTATTTCCTTTGAACATTTCTCTCATTTAAATGAACTTTATTCTCCCTTCTCATCCCATGTGCGTATGTCCTTGTCGATCGCTCGTGACGTGTGTACCTCATACCGCGTAGTGTCCTTCACCCCCCAAAATACTTCCTATTCTGCTTAACAGGTTTTTAGATTTTAGTAAATTCCTAGTTTCCTGTTTCGTCGTCATTCTTTGTATTTACATTTCTGAGACAATGTTTTTTTTAAAATTTCTTTTCAGTTTTTACCTTTTCGATGGACAATAAAACCGGCGATTAAAATATGCTACGGCTCAGAGTCTTGTTTTTCGAAAGGAATTAATGCTAGCTGTCTGACGGCTCAACCCGGCCCTAAGGCAGCGTAGTAAACTTATACTGTTTCGTTTCCTTTCTATTTAGAAAATACTTCAATGTTCATGTTACAACTGAAGAGTTCTATTGCGAAATGCGATAAATCTAATTTGTTAAAATTGAGAGCTTAAACAATAGAAGGACGCATTTTTTTAAAACCTAGACTTTGACGAATAGCTTATTTTGGTGCTTTCTTAGATTAGTGTCACATTTCAACACTTGACCACACCCCCAAAAAATCATGTTTTACATAATATGATGTCATCATGATGTATTTTGCTTTCAATTAAAATAAGGATACTTTATTAGATTAGGACCCACGCTAAAATCGACTTGGCGTCGGTACTTTCCGGATGTTTACGCAAACCGCTAGAAAGTACCTACCTGCGTCAAAAAATTAAAAACGAGGCTAAATTTACAAGTGAAAAAAAAAAAAAAAATTAACCTACATTTAAAGCAAAAAAAACAAAAAAAAAAAACATTTAGTCAAATTGTATGAAAGAAATATTTATTTTTTTAATAAAAATAAACGGATGATAAATTATATTTTTAAAGTTTTTTTTTTACTGAAGATTATTTCAGGTTTGTGATCAGGTAAAAATGGCGTCGTTATGGTTTAGGGCTTACCCTAAACCCTAACGACGCTATTTTGTTTTGTTTTTGACTGAAAATTATTTTTTGTTTGTAATCAGGTAAAAATGGCGTCGTTAAGGTTTAGGGTAAGGGTTTGTTTTGTTTCTTACTGAAAATTATTTCGTTTGTAATCTGATAAAAATGGCGTCGTTAGGGTTTAGGGTAAGTTTTTTTTTTACTGAAAATTATTTTCGGTTTGTAATCAGGTAAAAATGGCGTCGTTAGGGTTTAGGGTAAGTTTTTTTTTTACTGAAAATTATTTTTAGTTCGTAATCAGATAAAAATGGCGTCGTTAGGGTTTAGGGTAAGTTTTTTTTTTTACTGAAAATTATTTTTGGTTCGTAATCAGATAAAGATGGCGTCGTTAGGGTTTAGGGTAAGTTTTTTTTTTTTACTGAAAATTATTTTTGGTTTGTAATCAGATAAAAATGGCGTCGTTAGGGTTTAGGGTAAGTTTTTTTTTACTGAAAATTATTTTTGGTTCGTAATCAGATAAAAATGGCGTCGTTAGGGTAAGTTTTTTTTTTTACTGAAAATTATTTTTATGTTTCGTTACAGGTTAGGGTTAGGAATTAAAGTTTTTTTTTGCCTGAACATTTTTTCTTCCTGATAAAAGTTAATCACTCCGTCGGGAGACGCAACAACCAGTGATAGCCCGTGAAATTCCTTTGCAGTACTTTCGCGTTTCAATCAGTTGAAATGTTGACATGTCGTCTGCTTATTTTCTCGCAATTTGATTATCTAACCGCTTCAGTAAGTTCCGACGGTTTACGTAAACAACCGAAAAGTACCGACGCCAAGTCGATTTTAGCGTGGGCCTAAATCTAATAAAGTACCCTTATTTTAATTGAAAGCAAAATTATGTTGGTATCATATCATGCAAAACATGATTTCGGGGGGCGTGGTCAAGTGTTGAAATGTAACACTTTGTAGTGATTGGTTCGCATTTGTTTTTAATGTCGTTTATCGCGTTTTGCATTCGAACGCTTTAATTTGTAAATGTATGTCATGATTTAGTTCGATACTGAAAAAAGTAAATAAAAAAAAACTAACACATACACAACATCTCTGGTGCTCATTAGACTGTAAACATGCACTTAGCTGCATGTTTTGGTGGTGCATGTGAATTGCAGGCGTTGCAGGTGATAGATGTTCGGCCAAATGAAATTGAAAGTATCTCTGATTTTATATTTGGCCACCCAGAATCTTATTTCTCTTTGAAAAAAATAAGTGCCTCATTAAACAGGGAGTCATGCTGGGACAGGCCTACTTGAGACGAGCAGTGTTCCTAGATTGGCTCCATGATAAATCCCCTTTGAGTGGACGCCGTCTGGCCGTTATCTCTGGTGGATATCTCTAGTAACTATTATCTTGGGTGGTCGAATGGGGATGGGTACCTGACATCTCGGATTTCCAGTCAAAAGTACATATATTCCAGCCTATAAGCAGGGGAGGTCAGTTATACTTGACTCTCTGGGCGTGACAGGGGTGGTTATTTTTATATTTGGCCACCCAGGCCTACTTGAGACGAGCAGTGTTCCTAGATTGGCTCCATGATAAATCCCCTTTGAGTGGACACTGTCTAGCCGTTATCTCTGGTGGATATCTCTAGTAGCCAGCTTCTGGGTGGTCGAATGTTGACAATTGAGAAAGAACGGATTTCCGGTCAAAAGTACATATATTCCATCCTCTGGGAAGCGAGGGGGCGGTCAGAGACGGCCATCGGGGGGGGGGGGGCGAAGCAGGCAGTTAGGGTTGGACGTTCGAGGTGGCAGTTGGTTTTCGGTGGTCCTTGCGAACAGAGAGTGTGTTGTGTCGGGGTAGACGTGTATTTTTATTTGGCCGGGATAAAAGATCTCATCTTTGCAAGTCTGCTATTCAACATAAAAGGGTTCAGTTAGGGTCAGCTAGTGTACTCGGATATCAGCTCGACCTCCTGTGTACTAGAAGCGAACGTGACGTCACATGGCTGAAAGAAGGGGGAGGGAGGGGGAGAGAGAATAAGGACAGTCGGTTGGAAGTTTCGGAGCGAACCGGACGAGTAGAGATGACTTAAGATCGACGAATAAACTAAGGGGCAAAATATCCGGGGACGCAACTGGCAGAAGAGAAGGCAACTCCAACATTTCAATAAAAAGTATTTTTTCAAATTGATAATTTCTTCGTTTCTTCGTGCTGTCGTGAAATATTAATTGCCGGTGCCTCGGTCAAGTATAAGCTAGTATTGACAAATTAAGTTATTGGCTTGATATCTGCACTGGAGAGCGTATTAATCGAGTCGTTTTGATTGTAGCTTATTTCGGTAATTTTGCGTTAAAAGAAGATACCTCAATTTAACTAAGAAGCTTTGGCATTAATTAACTTAAGGGTTGATATCAGGGGTACGGAGTCGGAGGGAGACGACGGCTTTAGAAGGCGTCAGGTTAGACTCGTAAGGATGTTAGGAGTACGAGTCAGATTTTTAGATCTAAAAAAAGCAGCAAACGGTCTGAATAGCGGTCGGTTGTAAAATAAGTTAGAGTAAAATATCTTGGGGATTCTAGGAGTCGGAGTGGAAATTAGGAAAATTCTAGGATTCGAAGTTTAAATTTGAGGAATTCTGGGAGTCGGAATTTTGGGAATTCAAGAGCCTCAGAATTAAGGGAATTTTAGCAGTCTGAGATAGATGAAACGAAATTCTTAGATTAAGAGTCAGAATTTTGGGAATTCTACGAGTAGAGGTCAGAGTCGGAATTTTGGGAATTCTAGGAGTCGGAGTCGTAATTTTGGGAAATTCTAGGAGTCGGAGTCGTAATTTTGAGAAATTCTAGGAGTCGGAGTCGTAATTTTGGGAAATTCTAGGAGTCGGAGTCGTAATTTTGGGAAATTCTAGGAGTCGGAGTCGTAATTTTGGGAAATTCTAGGAGTCGGAGTCGTAATTTTGGGAAATTCTAGGAGTCGGAGTCGTAATTTTGGGAAATTCTAGGAGTCGGAGTCGTAATTTTGGGAAATTCTAGGAGTCGGAGTCGTAATTTTGGGAAATTCTAGGAGTCGGAGTCGGAATTTTTAGAAATTCTAGGAGTCGGAGTCGTAATTTTGGAAAATTCTAAGAGTCGGAGTCGGAATTTTGGAAAATTCTACGAGTCAAAGTCGGAATTTGGGAAATTCTAGGAGTCGGAGTCGTAATTTTGGAAAATTCTAGGAGTCGGAATTTTGAGAAATTCTAGGAGTCGGAGTCGGAGTTTTGAGAAATTCTAGGAGTCGGAGTCGGAGTTTTGAGAAATTCTAGGAGTCGGAGTCGGAATTTTGGAAAATTCTAAGAGTCGGAGTCGGAATTTTGGAAAATTCTACGAGTCGGAGTCGGAATTTGGGAAAATTCTAGAATTCCGAGTATAAACTAGTTTTTTTTTTAACTTTATAATTTAATTAATACAAATATCGTGTGTAATTTAGAGTACACGTAGAAAGAATCATTTGCAAGACCCGATGTAGACAAATCCTTTCAACTAGTTACGTCTATCATGCTTGCTTGTGTAAACGTAAACTTTCAACTAGTCACGCCTATCACACTTGTTTGTGTAAACGTTAACTTTCAACTAGTCACGCCTATCACACTTGTTTGTGTAAACGTTAACTTTCAACTAGTCATGCCTATCACACTTGTTTGTATAAACGTTAACTTTCAACTAGTTACACCTATCACACGTGTTTGTGTAAACGTTAACTTTCAACTAGTCACGTCTATCTCACTTGTTTGTGTAAACGTTAACTTTCAACTAGTCACGCCTATCACACTTGTTTGTATAAACGTTAACTTTCAACTAGTCACGCCTATCACACTTGTTTGTATAAACGTTAACTTTCAACTAGTTACACCTATCACACGTGTTTGTGTAAACGTTAACTTTCAACTAGTCACGTCTACCTCACTTGTTTGTGTAAACGTTAACTTTCAACTAGTTACACCTATCACACGTGTTTGTGTAAACGTTAACTTTCAACTAGTCACGTCTATCTCACTTGTTTGTGTAAACGTTAACTTTCAACTAGTCACGCCTATCACACGTGTTTGTGTAAACGTTAACTTTCAACTAGTTACACCTATCACACTTGTTTGTATAAACGTTAACTTTCAACTAGTCACGCCTATCACACTTGTTTGTATAAACGTTAACTTTCAACTAGTTACACCTATCACACTTGTTTGTATAAACGTTAACTTACAACTAGTCACGCCTATCACACTTGTTTGTATAAACGTTAACTTTCAACTAGTTACACCTATCACACGTGTTTGTGTAAACGTTAACTTTCAACTAGTCACGTCTATCTCACTTGTTTGTGTAAACGTTAACTTTCAACTAGTTACACCTATCACACGTGTTTGTGTAAACGTTAACTTTCAACTAGTCACGTCTATCTCACTTGTTTGTGTAAACGTTAACTTTCAACTAGTTACGTCTATCACACTTGTTTAAATGTTACAAACATTTTTTATTCAGGCTGTTTTTCGATTTTATTTACCAATTTATTTAATTTTTACTAATGAGTCACCATTCACTAAGACCAAAAGCGACTAGAGGATAAAGGTTAATAGAAATGGACAGATTATCGGTTTAATGATGAAGAATATCATGAGAAGATTGAAAACGGTGGATGTAATGAAACAAATTTGATTATTTATGAGAGAGGTTTACGACAAGTATTTGTTGACCTTGGCTTTGAAACGACCATGTAGCTCACAGGAAAGCAGCCCCGTAGTAATGTGTGCCACATATGGGGAGGTTTTTGGAAAGAAACCCTGTTCATGGTTATTCCGTTGTAATCTAGACACACTGACAAAGAAAGGCACTTTCGTTACGGTTGTGGTAGTAAGACCGATTGTTGCTGTGAATGGCTTGCAAGGAGGAATCAGAGATTGGAGCTCAGTCGAGCACCTTTCATGGAAATAACGATAGAGTAGAGAAAGACTAGCAACGTCTCTTCCGTGAGAAAGGGGCTGTATAAAAGAGAACAGATAATTCTCCACTAGATTGTGAAGTCGATTTTGTACTCTCTCAAGGCAAAAGAAGAGAGTGCTCTGAGCGGCACCTCCCCAGATGTGGCAGCAGCATCTCCCCAGATGTGGCAGCGGCACCTCCCCAGATGTGGCAGCGGCACCTCCCCAGATGTGGCAGCGGCACCTCCCCAGATGTGGCAGCGGCATCTCCACAGATGTGGCAGCGGCATCTCCACAGATGTGGCAGCAGCACCTTCCCAGATGTGGCAGCAGCACCTCCCCAGATGTGGCAGCAGTACTTCATCTTAGGACGTATCTGACTCTTATATACAGGGTCTGCCATAAATAACTATGTTTTGTTTTGTTTGTAACTTTTTCTATTTAATGGGTCATTCGAAAGGGGAACTCGTACATTTTATAGCACCGTTGAACTTACGGAACAAATCCAAGCTGACATTGCTCAAGTGTCGTTGGAGCTCTGCATCAAAGTATATTGATCTCCTTCAAGAACACGCGGAGCTTTCATAAATGTTTTAATAAACAGGTTTTAAATCACACAAAAAATCTTAAGCCTTTTACCCATAGTTGGTTTCTATATTGCAATTGTATATTTCTTCTATGTCCATGCTACATGTGTTATGTTACATGTATTATGTTACATGTCCATGCTACATGTATTATGTTACATGGCTTATGTTACATGCCTTATGGTACATGTCTATGTTACATGCCTTATGGTACATGTCTATGTTACATGTGTTATGTTACATGTATTATGTTACATGTCCATGTAACATGTCCATGCTACATGTGTTATGTTACATGTATTATGTTACATGTCCATGTTACATGTATTATATTACATGTCCATGTTACATGTATTATGTTACATGTCCATGTTACATGTATTATATTACATGCCCATTTTACATGTATTATGTTACATGTCCATGTTACATGTATTATGTTACATGTCCATGTTACATGTCTTATGTTACATGTCCATGTTACATGTCTTATGTTACATGTCCATGTTACATGTATTATGTTACATGTCCATGTTACATGTCCACGCTACATGTCTTATGTTACATGTCTTATGTTACATGTCCATGTTACATGTATTATGTTACATGTATTATGTTACATGTCCATGTTACATGTCCACGCTACATGTCCATGTTACATGTCCATGTTACATGTATTATGTTACATGTATTATGTTACATGTATTATGTTACATGTCTATGTTACATTTAATATGTTGAAATAAAATTATATAGTTACTTACTGCGGACCCTGTAGGTAAAATTTTATTAATCTTTCTAAAAAAAAAATAAATTAACTTTTTTATATTTTCCCCTTTCATTGGGAAGGATAGTAATTTACACTTTTAGAAAATGAAAACGATTTTTTTTTCTTGATTGTTCGAAACCAACAAAGATAACGCCGAAGTCCATACGCCATTTACAAAACTACACATTTTATAGGATGTTATCTTTCAAGTGGATCTTTTTTTGTTGTTGCTAAATCGAGTTCCCTTTGCAAATGACGGTTTTTGCCTACTTGATCAGGTTCTGTCCACGATTTTTCCTGTAGCCATTCGAGACCTTTTAGGTTAGAAATTGCATCGTAGGAGTGTAATTGCTCACGCGTGCTGAAATATAAAGCTGAGAAGAACTTACAAAAATACACTTCTATATAGAAAAGCAAACAACGACGCAGACTGACAACCTAGGTTTTCCAAATTCGAATGCAGTCGGTTCTATCGTACCATTTTCAGTTAAGGTTGTTGGCAACTTTCATGTGGTCCCTCCTGCAAGAATGCAAACCAAACTAAAGCGCGCGTACGTGGTCCCCCTCTGTATGTGACTCGATGTGGCGAGTGTAAAATGCAATAAATTTGGGCAATTTGGGCATTTTTGACCCCCTGGGGGCGAAAAACAGAATTTTTCTGAGGTCAAGGATGCTCATTTTATATCCAGAACAATTGCCTCTACATTTTGGCCAAGTTTAAGAAAAATTGAATGTATGGATCAAACGTTATGGGAGAAAAGGGTCATTTTTTGCTATTTTGGGGCTTTTGACTTCCTGGGGGTGCGAACCAGATTTTTTCCAAGGTCAGCGATACTTATTTTCTATTAGGAACAATTGCCTCCACATTTTGGCCAAGTTTCAGAGAAATTGAATGGATGGATGAAAAGTTATGGGACAAAAAAATGTCATTTTTTGCCATTTCGGGGCCTTTTGACTCCATGGGGGGCTAACCAGATTTTTTTTCAAAAATCGGAGAATGTCACTTTCTAACCTGACCAAAGTTACAACTTCATGCAAAATTTCAGAGAAATTCAATGGATGGTTGCGGAGAAAAATCGGAGAACCAATAAGCCGGTCAACGGAGTTGTACCATCTTATTCCATTCAAATTTACTTTAACGTTTGTTTTATTTTTTGGTTTGTTTGTTAGAGAAATCGATACCTTAAAAGTTACAATATTCAAATAAGTTCCAATAAGGGTTTAATTTTTCACAGAATCAAAATACACCATAGACATTTGCCTTTGAGTCCATCTGGGGTCACTAGAGGCAATTATCGGTTAGGTCCATGAAATAACTGAAATATATTCGAACGTAAACAAAAGAAATTATTTTTTTTGTAATCGATTTTCTTCGTTGCATGAAACCCAAATAAAATGAAAAAAAAAGAGAATTTCTCAATGAAGAATGTATCAAAACTAAAGTTTAAACATTAAAAAAAGAAGACTTATTTTACCTGTGATCCTGTAACAGTAATAGTGTTTATCTATTCCACATGCAGAAATAACAGTGCACCATAATGCATATTGTACATGCTAACTGCAAACCTATAGATGTCTAACGATCAGGATCCGACTGACTTTTCTTTATATATTAGTTTGTAGCACATCCTGTTGTTTTTCCTTTGCTAGAATATCTCCGAATGTTAGATGTTTACAATAAAGAATGTCGATTAGTATTTGTTTTAATGTCGAATCTATATACGCACATAGAATATGCTGTTTGGCTGTCAATTAAGTAATGAATTGACAAACGCGATAACGAACTCTCCATGGTATTTAATTCCCTCCCACCGCAGGAATGTGTGACACAAGGTCGGAAAGTGGGGGAAGAGTCAAGCCAGCACTCCTAAAGAAGGAGCACTCTGGCCTAGCAAAAACAGCCTGGGCATCCCCGTCGGAATTCACCGTTCAGGGCGCCTCAGGCAGTAAGCGATAAACCTACTCCACCCCAAAGAGAAGGCAAGTCCTGGGAGCGTACACCTCATAGGACAAGCCAGGACAGTATACCTCAACCCGGCAGATAAAAGGCCACCGAAATGGCCCAGTTCCTGCCGGACTGATTGTCGAGAACGAATCCTCGACTGGTATTACCCCATCTCGACGTCCTCAATCAGTATCTGTTCCCATGGATACTGCACCCCATCGACTGGTATTGTCTTGGCCTTCGTGGCTTGATCTACGCCGGTCTATGGGGCTGTACTGTGCAGTTCTAGGAGGTCCACCCTCCCAGGCTTGCCTCCCCTCTTTGGGGAGGAGTAAGTTTATTGCTTACTGCCTGAGGCGCCCCTACCGGGGAATTCTGACGGGGCTGCCCAGGCAATCTTTAATGGATAGAGTGCTCACCTCTTCGGCGCTGGCTTTTCAAACCCCACTTTCCCGACCCGACCTTTGGCTACATCTTACTTGTGGGAGTAAGATAAAACTGGCCTTGTGCCTAACTCCTGGAGAGGAGTAAATCAATACTCCGATCATAAATGCTTTGAAGCAAGCGGCTTCCGCCTTCGGTGTTTGGAGAACATCGTCAGTCGCCAGCAACTACACTCCGGCAAATCTCTTCTCTTCTACTTCTTACACAACTTTCAATTTTTTTCCTAACCCTTACCCTAAACCTCTCTCCTACTTTCAAGTTTTTTCTATTTTTCTTTACTCGTTTTAATTCTAAATTTAAATTGATCGCTTTTGTAATTTTAATTTCTCAGTGGTTTTATACGTAATGTTTTAAAAAAAAATTCTTTTCTATATCTCATCTCTTTTCTTCTTTTCTTTCTTTTTTTTGCTGCAGCTTTTCCTTTTGTTGTCACGTCTTTATTAATCCACATATTTTCTTTTCTTTCATTTTCTATTCTTCTTTTTTAAATTTGTATCTGTGAAAAAATTCCGCATCCCCTGCAGTACGAATGAGAAAGATAACCACCGCGTTTTACTAGTGGGGCGAGACACTGTCCTCGAGAGTATTAATCTCGGCAGAAGGGAGATAATTTAGCATTACAAGAACAATTACGTTTACTCAACATACAGGGTGGCCCAAAAGTAGGTTTACAGTTATTAAACTATTTTTTATAAAAGAGGTAAAAAAAATAAAAGAGATAAAAAAATAAAAAATGTAAAAAAAATAAAAAATGTAAAAAAAAAACAAAGCGGTAAAAAGAATAAAAGAGGTAAAAAATAAAAAATGTAAAAAAAATAAAAAATGTAAAAAAATAAAAAATGTAAAAAAAATGTAAAAAAAAAAGTGAAAATGAAAAAATAAAAATGAAAATATAAGTTTTTTAAATAAAAATAAAAATATAAAAAATGAAAAAAAAACATTTATTAAAATTAATTACAGGGTGGCCCAAAAGTAGGCTTACAGTTATTAAACTATTTTTATATTGTTGAAGTTACTTGCTAATTACAAGCAATATTAACTACTCCTCAGAGTATAGATCTAACCTACATAAACAGCTATTTACTTGCTGATTGTAATTTATTTTATTTCTGTACGTGGTCTTTTAGTGGACGACGCAGATCGTCGACTGCAGTTCTGCGAAATGATGCGTAATCAATTTATTGGAGAACAACCTGACTCTTTGGATGAGATTATTTGGTCAGATGAGGCTTGCTTTAAACTATCTGGTCATGTGAACAGGCATAACTGTGTGTACTGGGCCGATGAAAATCCCCATTTGACCATAGAGACTGAACTGAACCAGCCTGGCATTACAGTTTGGGGTGCATTATCAAGCGAAGGTGTTATTGGGCCCGTTTTTTTTTAATGGAACTGTAAATGGGGAGAACTACCTGGACATGCTTCGTGAAGTAGTAGTACCACAACTCAAGACTAAACCTGACTTTGATGAACTTTTCTTTCAGCAGGATGGAGCACCACCACATTATGCGTCTAAAGTAAGAGACTACCTTAACCAAGTTTTTCCACAGTGTTGATTCGGAAGAAGGGGCAGCATCGTTTGGCCACCACGTTCACCTGACCTGACACCAATGGATTTCTTTTTTTGGGGGTGTTGTTAAGAACAAGGTTTATGAGAAGAAACCAAAAACAATAAATGATTTAAAAGATTACATTCATGTCGCATTCACAGAAATTGATGAAGATCGGAATTTGTGTCGCACTGTGTGTCAGAGTGTCCTGGAGAGATTTAAAGAATGTTGCAATGTTGAAGGAGGACATTTTGAGCACCTGAGAGATTAAATTATTTGCTTTTATGTTAACAGGTATAATGAATTTCCCGCTGTTCTGGTGTAGAATTTCAAATAAATATTTAACCTATTTAAAGTTTTTCGAATAACCTAGTTTTTTAAAACTTCAAATATTAAATGATAACTGTAAACCTACTTTTGGGCCACCCTGTATATATATATATATATATATATATATATATATATATATATATGAGTTTAACTTTGAAACCTCAATTTATTTCGCGGTCCTAACGGCCTTCCTACAAACCACTTTCTCCGCTTGACTTTTTGACACCGGATTGTTTTACAATCGGACACTTGCTTGCATTCGGGCAGCTTTTTGCCTTATTTCCCTCCCCCCACAATCTTTGTTTTACTTTTCCAGACTTTAAATCTTGGCTTTTCGCCAACTTATCTATCCCAGCAATTTCCTCTGATAAGATTTTGATCTCTGAAAAGCGTGGCTTAAGGAAAAAATAAATAAATTGCTTTTTTGCGGAATATACCTTGCATTGAAAAAAGATCTGCCTCCGTCGCTTTTCTAATTACTTTTCATCCTTCTATCTAATATATATATATATATATATATATATATATATATATATATATATATATATATATATATATATATATATATATATATATATTTATATTTCATGACCTATTAATCTCTCATAGAATCCCACCAGCATCAAAATTAAGACGTATAATCTGAGAGGAGGGAATCACACTGGAAACGAAGATTGTAGTTAATTGCGATTTATGTCCGACTCTCGTGCAGTGAAGTACGGCTGACAGAGATACATCATATTAGGTCACTGGATCCATACAACCCGAAATGTCCGAGACACACTATGCGGATACGCCGGGAAGTCGCACGATACAGACACGGAAATCCACACGAGAACAAATCTTCCGTTTATCAAAATCAATGTTCACGTTGAGACGCGTTCGTTTGTCCGGGACGTCTTTAGCGTCTTCGGCATGATCGCGTACCAAAAACAGCTTTTTAATACGGCGAGCCTGTGCTTAGCTGTTGGCCTGGGAATAATCCAAGGAAAGCGCTACAAAGACTGCCTGAAGGATTACTTTGGAGAAAACTAGAATCTCTTATGAGTGCAGCAACACGAATACACACAGAAATAAAAGATCTAGTGCATGTGTATGTTGGGGAGGATGATGTCTTCTCTTCCCTGCAGCCTCTTCAACACAGTATCGTTATGCTTATCATAAGTGCTCGACTGAGCTCCGATCCCTGTCCCCGTAAAACATTCACAGCAAGAACTCTTCCAACTACAACCACAGCAAATAACTTTTTGTTTTCTCTTAATCTATACCAAATATCAAACGGAATTTCCATGAACAAAGTTTCTTACCTAGAACATCTCATCTGCTTCCCAACTGACTACAACATGGTCGTCTTAAAGGCTTATGTAAACAAAAACGTGTTTAACCGTCTTTTTGGATAATCAATTCCTCTTCTGCCCATTCCACCAAATGTTTCCAATTCTCTGGCAGTGGCGATCATCGTCCAACTTAACCCTTATCCTCGGGTGACCCCCCCCCTCGGATTTATTAAACGATGCCCCATGAATAAAAAGAAAATGAATATACACCATAAAAAATAACTCTTACATGTTTCAAGTTTCTGCTTCCTTCGCCGACGTCTAGCACTCGGAGCCATACAATGCAACAGTAAAACATTGAAATATCGATATTTCATACTAATTGGTATTTTTTGTGTTTCAGATATAAATAAATATATATATATATATATATATCATATCACCATTTAAGTATGACACCGGCCCCAAAAAGCATTAGAATTCTCAGTTTCAAAGGAGTCATGTTATAAGTTAATATAAAGGTGGACTTGATCAGCGTTAAATAGTCGCAAACCTCGGGATTCCACTTTCCTTTAATATTCAGCGTTGAAGTGATAACTTTCTTATATAGCCTATGACCTT
>OY744546.1:6640097-6660097 GCA_963556195.1 Sepiola atlantica
TTTAATTTCTTTCCTTCTTTCTTTCACTTTTTCCCTTTTTTATTCATCTTTCTTTTCTCTTTTTCTTGCCCATTTACTTCTTTACTTCCGGTTATTTGATCTTTTAAAAAAAAAATTTCTTCGATCCCTTGTTTTATTTTTTATTTCTTATTGTAGTAATATTTAAATGCGGTTGTGTAAAAATAGGGTTAGAATAGAAATTCTCCACAAATAAAAAAATACGTAAGAAAAAAGAAAAAAACCCATTAGAAGTATCAGTAGAATGAAAGATACGTGTACAGGAAGTTGAATCATGGGCGGAAGTTCGAAATGACATGTAGGGATGGAAATGAGGAATGTCTTTTATTTGGTAGGTGAGCTGATTGTGTTTAGTTGGAGTTTTAGAAGCTCCGGTTTTGTTTACCCCACCCCCCTACGAGGGGTCAATGGGAAGTTTATGTTAATTGACGGTACAGGTGAAAGAGAGAACGAATACAACATCAAAGGGATATCAGCCATTAAGGAGCAGGTAAAAGAGAACGATGGAAACTTCGGCTGCCACCTAACCACTGCGACTACAGAAACACGACAAGCTTAATGTCGACGGAGTGGACGCACTGTGGAGCTTTTTTGTCAGAAGTAAAGTATAGTATCTGTTCTGATACTACATCCCATCTCTTCTGTCCCCGGTCAGTGAAAGAGAACTTTTTCTAGACAGGCGCAATTTTAAAAATTTTTGTTCCAACCGAGAGTGCCCCTTTTTATGGAGATGGATTCTCCCCTATTAAAAACCGACCTTGTATCATACTTTGCCCTCGCTGAGAGTCAACTAAATAGGAACATCCCATTATGTAATATGACGTTCTCTTTTTCTCCTCTCATTCATTTAGTGATTCATTCTGTTAAGTTTAATCAACTGAATATAGTTCCACCTGACCAAGTAGTGACGAGGTCAGTGACTAATCTTAATATTACGTGATGAAATCACTACGCTACAGGAACTACCACGTGACATGTAACTAGTGCCAAATTAGGCGCCAAAAAAGATTCAACTGTTTTATATTTAGTTCGCAATAAGAGTTCGTGCCTCGTGCACGCGTATTAATTTTTCCTCATTGATTCTTGTCTTTTTATTCTTGTCTTTGTGGTTCACTGCCTACCACTATGTCTCACTCTAACACGCACAGTTTAACACATTTAGTCTTTCTTTTCTCATTCATCCTTCTCTTTCTTTCCTTCTTTCCTTCTCTTTCCTCCCCAAAGTTTTACTCTATCCGTCGCTTCATTATTTTCTTTTTTTTCTTTCTCTCTTTCCAATATTTTATCTGAATCATTACTTCCTTCCGGTTGTCTCTAATTAAGACTTCCGGTTTTTATAAAGAAACAACTTCCGTCGCTACCAAACTTTCATCTTGTTCTCATACGTTCGTTAAGCCTTTAGTCATAGAACCAAACGTCAATTACTGACAGTAATTCTAACAAAGAATCATTTAGTCTAGCATCCCCATCATTGTTGTTTCGATCATAAAACATTTCACCTAATTTATTATTTTCTCATTTATTTTTTTCTTTTCGTCGTTCTTAGATATTTTTTCTTTATTCTTGATTCTATTTTGTTACATTCAACTTTTTCCTATTAAAACTAAATTTTAACAAAACAATACTTTGTTAAAACTCAGGATAATACAGGGTCCTTCAGCTTTCTTGGACATGGCCTCTTTTCGAAATTTTGTGCGAAATGCATGTTGAACACGTGTCTATGATTCAGTTTTTGAAAATTCAAGTACACAAAACGCAAAAATCGTTCTAAGCCCACGCTGTGTTTAGTAGACCCAACGTAGTCAGAACATTGGGTAACTGACCGGGCGGCAATTTATCTCTGGTTCGGTCCTATAAACGTTGCCTTGATCTATGGGTAGTTTTTTTAGTTGTGCTGTGCCCGATTTAGATTGTGAGCAAGCAAGCTGAAATAAATGTTAGCATACAAAAATGACAAACACATTCTTGACTTTAATAATATACTTTATTATAACTTTACTAACACTGTGGGTCCATTTCCTAACTGAATATAAAATAGACTTACACCTTTAAACTCTACATTCTTCTCCATTTAATTTTGTCCAGCCATTGGCTTCCCACCTCAGATCTATTTCTCATACAAACGCGCCCCACGTCACCTGACTAATCCAACAAATTGCACGTCTGTCAAAACTCACACTTAACCTTTAAAAGTTCATATAGCAAAATGACATTTCAATACTGTTTAGTTTGATAATTCAACCCCGGTTATTAAAAAATTCGCAGGTCCAATCCTTGCCCATCGCCACGGACAGGAGATGACACCTCAAAGTATTTAAAAAGAAATCTTCATATTGCCAGTCACCGTTAGACACGAAATATAGTGTTATAGGATCAAACGGTATGTTCCGATTTACTTCCCTCCCCACGAGGGCAGAGTAATACAGAAGGTAAGATTTTAATAAGGGAAATCCAGCTCCCCAAAATAGTAAATCTGCATTGAGACAAAATAAATATTACCTCAGTCTACAAGAATTTTTCCTTCAATGATCAAAGATGAAGTGAAGTATCAGAACAGATACTACACTTTCCTTATAATAAAAACGAAGTCAAACGGGATTTTATTTCACTTACGAATGGAACTCTAGTTAGAGGCTGTTAATTACTGGAGCATATCCCTAGGGAGAATGAGTGGTGTTAGTGTCGGTATTTGAACCTTACATTAGGTCTAACCTAACTAAAATCTTGGCGGCAACTCACACAACCCTAAATCTCAAATGATCAAGCTAAGCCACCAGGTATCTATCTTAAATTTTTTTTTAAACGTAGTTCACCCCAAACAAGGCAGGCCGCCACTGTAGACGTAAGGGGCTACTGAGAAGAAAGAAAAGGGGAGAAGGTCGGGGAGGGTCAACCTAAACTGGGATCTGCGCAGCGAGATGTCTGTTTACACTAATTTTAAATTTCTGCATGTCAGTACTGTCGGCGAAAACAGGGGGCAGGGAGGGAGTTCCAGAGGCCAGCAGCACGAGGAAATAAGCTGTTTGAGTAGCAAGCTCTCCGACATCTGGGGACTTCCACAGTGAATGGATGGGATTTTATGAGTTTGATGACGTAAGTAAATCCCCCACCAATCATACTGTATAACCAGTTGTATCTTTGGACTAATCTCGTTAAAGAATAACAGCATTGGATATGCGACACTTATTCGTGACCCGTTGAGTCAGTATTGGTAGATTGTACATCAATGTATACATAACATAGTTAGAAATGAACACAATTCTCGTTTTCCTTTTCTTCTTTATTTACGTCATCATCTACTCTTCTCTAACGCTGCTGCTGCTGCATCTTCGATTCCTCTTGCGACAGGATTGCTAGTCTCTCTCTACTCTATCGTTATTTCCATGGAAGGTGCTCGACTGAGCTCCGATCTCTGGTTCCCCCTTGTAAATCATTTCCAGCAAGAACTCGCTTTGCTACCACAATGTACCGAGCATTAAGCAACATTTCCATGAGCAGAGTTTCTTTGCAGGGGATTCCCATCTATCGAACACATTGCCGCAGGACTGCTTCCCCGCAGGTTACAACATAGTCGTCTTCAAATCCAGTGTTAACAGATTCCTGCAGTAAATCATCCCCATAAGTAACCAAACTTTATCCCATTAATCAGCCTCAATCCTCTCGGGGGATTCTTTAACAATCATTCCTTCTCGTAAATCTTTAACAATCATTCCTTCTCATAAATCTTTATCTTTGTCAGTGTGTAAACAGTGTTAAAACGGTATTTTCCGCATAGGGTTAGATTAAGCATAAAAATTCCATTGAAATTTTAAAGATTAGAATTAGAGCTACTCGTCATGTTGGCCTTTTGGCTAAGATCAAAGTGTAGTATCTGTTCCGATGGATTCTGCACCCCATAGACTGGTATTGTCTTGGCCTTCGGGGCTTGATTTACGCCGGTCTATGGGTCTGTCCTGTGCAGTTCTAGGAGGTCCACCCTCCCAGGCTTCGCCTCCCCTCTTTGCGGAGGAGTAAGTTTATTGCTTACTGCCTGAGGCGCCCCTACTGGGGAATGCCGACGGGGCTGCCCAGGCAATTTTTAAACCCCACTTTCCCGACCCGACCTTGGATCACATCTTACTTGTGGGAGTAAGATAAAAACTGGCCTTGTGCCTAACTCCTGGAGAGGAGTAAATCAATACTCGTCATGATGTGACGTCACAGACATGAAGTCGAGTGACACGTAGCGGATAAGCTGATATAATCATCCTCCTTTTTTCTGAAACGTAAACGAGAGTGATCGTGTTTGTGACAACTGCCATCATTCTTATGGGGGAATAGGTTAGGGGACGACCCACGGGATATTATGCAAAATGAACTTATTAATGTCTACTGTAAAGAAAAAGAAACCAAAAACACCCCAAATCATTGTTAAACCCCATATGATTTTGTGCTGGGATTATTAATAACTTTCACAACCGCCGCTATTAAAAAGTAGACAAAAATTAACACTTACCACGACATAGTTACGGAGGTTGTAAATAACAACGGAAAAGAAGATGGGAGAGAACGAACTACTGCTACGTGTCATACACACAGCAAGACTCTAGCTGTTTACATGATAAGTCGTCGCTCGGGATAGAATAACTGGACCACTTTAGTCCTACATCCTCCCCCAACACTGCCCCATCGCTATTCCCTTCACCCACCACTACTCATCTTATCCCACAATTAAAAACATTCAATGTGCAACCAACCAATCAACCAATCAAGATTATTAGTTTTCGTATCATGTGTAGACTAGTGCAACCCTCCGTCAAAAATCATGGAAAAATTATGCTTCGCCAGTGTTCGTACTAATTCATATAAATTCATATAATTACGTCAGTTATTTAATTTTTCAGATATACATTATCATTTCTGATGACCTAAATAAAATACACCTACTGTGTACATTTTATTTAGAGTGTAGAATTTCATTTCGAATACATTTCAGACGATGGCGGTTGTCTGACTTGGAATTTGCTTTTCAATGTAAGTCTTTCTATTTTTATTTAAAAATTTCAATAGGATAGGACAAAACTACTGCGAGTTAAAACACCATGGGTCATTTCTGATGATCTAAAGGAAACGAAAACATCAACCTTGACTTCACTTTTTTATTTTCTTCATTTGATTATTAGGAGGTAGGGGACGGCTAGACATTACAAAAATTGACGCCAGATGTTAAAAACATCAAAGAGGTTAGCGGAAGTAAAATAGTTAAAAATAAAATTGAACAAAAACAAAAATAATCGAAATAAATAATGTCATGAATTGGAAAGTTTAAAAAAAGAAAAAAAAAAGGGAAATTGAAAAAAAAACGTATAAATCGGTATAGAAAGCAAAATAAAAATAAAATAAAAGTAAAATTATGGAAATAGATTTTCGTTCTCCTTTCTCTTATTTGTCTGGCAGACTTTTGAGTGACGAGAGGCATATATATATATATATGTACAAATACACACACATAGGTCTTTATTATAGAATAGAGGATTATGTAAGCCGCAGAGCGACCAGGCAGCAACATATCTGGTTGTGTCCACGTGAATAAGATCCCATTGTCGAACGCATTCGGTCAAAAGAAAGGCTGTGAATGCGAAACAACACGATCTCCATTAGATATATTCAAAGCGAATGCGGCATTTTGGTTTGTGCGAATCATCTTAAACTCGTCCTTGCCTGTAAACAAATCTCAGCTTGTTTATTCCGGTACCGCCAACAAACCGACTGACTCGATTTTGAGATCCATCCCACCTCCCCCGTTATCCCCCCCCATACACAAAGCCCGGGCCTTCTCCTTTGACCAGCGCTTTCCCTTCAAAGCGTTTAGAATACTAATTATCCTGATAGCATCCAGTTTGATTGAATTGGTTACCGATGTTTTCGGCCGCTTATCGTCGGAAGCGAATGAGATGAGAAGCCTGACCGCTATCAAAGTAGCGGGAGAGGCTGCACATTGTTCAAGCTTCTTGTATTAAATAGGACGACGGGACCTGTAATGGTTACTAAATTGACTTTTTAGTTAGTTATTCATTATTATTGGTTCCCCGATTTATAAAATCGGGAGACCTATGTTTTGAGGCATTTCCGTCCGTCCGTCTGTCCGTCCGGATTTTTCTCCGCAAACATCCATTGAATTTCTCTGAAATTTTGCATGAAGTTGTAACTTTGGTCAGGTTAGAAAGTGACATTCTCCGATTTTTGAAAAAAAATCTGGTTAGCTCCCCAGGGGGCTGAAAAGGCCCCAAAATGGCAAAAAATGACATTTTTTGCCCCATAACTTTTCATCCATCCATCCATTTAATTTCTCTGAAACTTGACCAAAATATGGAGACAATTGTTCCTAATAGAAAATAAGTATCGCTGACCTTGGAAAAATTCTGGTTCGCGCCCCCAGGGGGTACAATGGGGGTCAAAAATGCCCCAAATTGGCCAAATTTATTGCATTTTACACTCGCCACATCGAGTCACATACAAAGGGGGGCCACGCATGCGCGGCTTGTTATTAATATTAATATACAGATTTATGATCAATTCATCTACAATAGCCAGTTTAAAAAAAATAGTTAGTTACCTTCATAATTAACCTTTTCTTTATCAATTTTTTTGCGCCCTCATTATGCTGCAAACCTTAAAACTCAAACGGTAAATCAAGATGGCATCAAATGAACAAATAACGTCCCCTTCTCATTTTCACTTCTGCTAGCAGAGAGACAACACTGTGCATATGACTTTCCTCCTTTTTAAAGCTTACTTGATATTTGTCCATTTCATTCTTGTGTTTACTTTTCCCCATTGAAATGTATTTTTTAAAAAACTTAGTTCACCCTAAACAAGGGAGCAAGTTGCCACTCTAGACGTAAGGGGCTACCGAGAATTAGGGTAAAAGTTTAGGGGTCATCCTAAATTGGGAGATGTGGAACGAGATGCTTGTTCATATTAGTTTTAAATTTCTGCATGCCGGTAGAGTCGGGGAAACAGGGAGCAAGGAGGGAGTTCCAAAGGCCGGCAGCACGAGGAAAGAAGCTATTTGAGTAAAAGGCTCTCCGGCATCTGGGGACCTCCACAGTGAATGGATGAGATTTAGCTGATTGTCGGGTTGATCGAGTGTATTTACGTCGAGAGGGCACCAGAGCAGCTAGTTCATCGGATCACATTTCGCTGAAGTACTTGCAAAATAAACACAAGGATGCAACATTGCGGCGATGAGACAGGGGCTGGGGCTTGGTGGATAGTGAGGGACCTATTAGATTACATACTTTTTTTGGGACCTTGTCTAAGAGACTAGTGGATGGTGCACCAGCCCAGATGTGACAATATTTCATACATGGACAGATGGTGGCTTTGTAGAGATATAGGATACTGTCAGGTGTGAGAAGTTTTCTAGTACGGTAGAGGGAACTCACTTTCTTTGCAGCAGTCTTGGCAATATCTTCTATGTATTTGATCAAATTTATGTATTTTCTTGTCCCTTTTATTGAATGTAATCTATTTCTTTCTGTGTACAGTTTTCACGGTGATTATTAAATAAAATTGATATCAATATGAAGCGTCAATTCCTTATTTCTTTCAGGGCCGGAATGTAGTTACAGGACCCACTGAGCTGACGAAATAATGGTTGAGACGCGAATAATCATTAACGTTTCATACGACGAATCTTTTAGCCCAGAGGAGACCGGAAGTGGAAGGGAACAACCGGAAGTATAAAACCGACGTTCAGCATACAAACAGACGATACAAAACACGGTCGAGACAAACTATTTAACTGGAACAAATACATTGAAGACATTGCCAAGGCTGCCGCAAAGAAGGTTAGCTCCCTCTACCGTGCTAGTAAACTCCTCACATCTGACATTATCCTGTATCTCTACAAAGCCACCATCCGCCCCATGCATGGAGTATTGTTGCCACATCTGGGCTGGTGCATCGTCTACTAGTCTCTCCCTCTTTGACAAGGTCCAAAAAAGAGTCGCCAACCTAATAGGTCCCTCACTGTACACCAAGCTCCAGTCCCTGTCCCATCGTCGCAATGTGGCATCCTTATGTTTGTTTCACAAATACTTCAATGGATTATGCTCCGATGAATTGGCTGCCTTGGTGCCCCCTCGACGTAAATTCACTAGACTAACTCGACAATCAACTAAATCTCATTCATTCACTGTGGAGGTCCCCAGATGCCGGAGAGCCTTCTACTCAAATAGCTTCTTTCCTCGTGCTGCTGGCCTCTGGAACTCCCTCCATGACCCCTGTTTCCCCGACAGTACTGACATGCAGAAATTAAAAACTAATGTAAACAGACATCTCGCTGCGCAGATCCCAGTTTAGGTTGACCCCCCCAACCTTCTCCCCTTTTCTTTTTTTCTCAGTAGCCCCTTACGTCTACAGTGGCGGCCTGTCTTGTTTGGGGTGAACTATGGTAAATTTTTTTTTTTTTTAATCTTTCATATTAACCCTAACCTGGCACAGGCTGAGTAGGTGTGTTCTTACCAATCGGGGATACGTCATTGACAATCAGTCCAACAGTGACTTTGCTGCTGTCGGGCTGAGGTATGATTCTGTTCAGTCTCTGGAGGTCCAACCTCCCAGGCTTTACTTTCTCTTTGAGTAGGAGTTTGTTTACTGCTAATCGCCTAAGGCGCCACTACCGGGGAATGCCGACGGGGCTGCTCAGGCATTTTTGTCGGCCAAAGCGCTAATCCTAGTGCGTTGGTTTTCCACACCTTACCTTGTGCCCCCCCCGGAGAGGAGGTAAATAAACATACTAACTCTTATCCTCGAGTGGCGCTTGGCCTTGACAAGTGGTGACCCCGTAATAAATAAAAAAAACTACCCCCCCCCCCACAGGAATTTATTTTTTCAACGTAGATTGTTTTAGTTACGGAAGACACTAACCTCTATTATGATATTAAATGTGAGTTAGTCAACGTTTGTTTATCTAAGGCTTTTGTGTCTATATTTTAATTAAATAAAATAGAGGCGAAAATAGGCATTAGTTCTGGGATTGAGTTATGTTTGTAAAAAAAAATTGTTTTAATTACTCTACTTAGCCGTTATCTTAAAAAACTTTTATTCAGCACAAAATAAGGCACATTGCCTCTGAGACGTAAGCTGCCCTTAGTTCACAGTAGCCACTTAAGTGGCGAGTTGTATAGCGAGATGCTTGTTCACATTACATTTAAATTACAGCATGTTGGTACAGTCGGAGAAACAGGGAGCAAGGAGGGAATTCCAAAGGCAAGCGGTTCGAAGAAAAGCTATTAGAGTAGAAAGCCTTCCGGCATATGGGAAATTTTACAGTGAAGAGGTGGGATTTTGCTGATTGTCGGGTTGGTCTGTTTAATTTGTCGGTTTAATGCATAATTAACTGAAAAGGTCACCAATTTCCTTCTTATGCCGAATGTCGAATTAAGAACACTAATTTGTAAGGAAGCAGTCCTGCGGTAATAGGTCCCAAAGACGTGAAACCATTCCAAAGAAGCCCGGTCCATGGTAATTCCGGCTGACGCTAGGCACACGAGGAGAGCAAAAAAAGTTTTTTTCCATTGTGGTAGTCAGACGAGTTCTTGCTGTAGATCAGAGCTCAGTCGAGCACCTTTTATGGAAATCAAGGGAGGCGCGAGAACGTTCTTTTCCCTTAATAAACTTCAAGAATTATCTGTGTGTACGTACGTACGTATGTGCCACCCTCTATCTCATCAACTATTTGATGGATTCAGCTGATTTTTGGCAGAGATAGAGGTTCTACGGTCTAGTTGATGGCATTTTGATTTCAGTTTACCATATACCTTAGTTTTCCAGAAAATTCCAAAAAACCTTACAAATGATCATTGTATTGAGGCATAGCCTTTACAAAAGTAGTGACATTCCATGAAAAATGCCAGTATACTGAAATCATATGCCCTTAATAGGGTTAAGATGAAAATTCATATACACTAAATGTACAAAAGCAAGGAAATTCCCAAATTTTTACACTTTTATTGTCATTAAGGGTATGACTACATATCAACCAAACCATTTCATTATCACATCACTACAGTATAAATCTCTATGCATGAGTGGATGAAGTGTGTGAGGTGCGCTGAAGAAAATTTCCTACCAGTAAAATAGATAGCCCTGTTGTGCTCGCATACCCTTAATGACAATAAAAGTGTAAAAATTTGGGAATTTCCTTACTTTTGTACATTTAGTGTATATGAATTTTCATCTTAACCCTATTAAGGGCATATGATTTCAGTAGACTTGCATTTATCATGGAATAACGATAGAGCAGAGAAAGACTAGCAATGTCTCTTTCTGTGAGAATAGATAATCCCCACTAGATTGCGAAGTCAATTTTCTACTCTGTCAAGGCAGAAAAGTATGATGTCCGCGCCCCCCCCAAATGTGTCAGCAATACTTCATGTTATGACGTGTCTGGCCGACTTCATACCCAGCGTGGCCCGATGCGTCAACTAGTTTTCATTTTCATTTCAATTAATAAATCAATTCGCCCCTTTTTATTCTTTTGTTGTCAGCGTCAATGTGGGGGGGGGGGTCGAATGAGGAAAGATCGAACTTTCAATATATTTAATTACTTTTTAGCAATAACTTCTGATCACTTCGGAAAGAAATCGATTATATTTTTTCGATCGTAAAATTGGCTCATCAGCTAATGCATTTTTAGAACATTTCATATGATTAATGGTCGATCGAACTAATTAATATTCATAATCAAATTAGGGACATAGACAAAAATAAATATTTATTCTTTTGGATAAATAAATTATGCATTCTATAATTAATTTGAATTAATGTATATAAAGTAAAGGAAATTGCATGGGTGCCTAAACACACACACACACACATTATATATATATATATATATATATATATATATATATATATATATATATATATTATATATATATATATATATATATATATTATATATATATATATATATATATATATATATATATATATATATATATATATATGTATATGTATATGTATATTTTTCAAATATTTGAACTTTGGTTTTTTCGAAAGCCAAATTATCTATCTGTATTTCTCCTCTGATGATAAGATCTCGATCTTTGAAAAGCCTTGGCTTAAGGAAATAATAGTAAACACTAGTTTATTACTGAATACACCTTGCATTGAACAATTGAAATAAATTTGGACAATCGTCGCATATTTATCATTCTTTTTTCTTCTATCTCATATATATATATAACGATATTTATAAATGAATATTAAATTATTTTTACCTACATACGCCGGCGTTTCAAGCTTACGTTCTCATCAGTGTAGGAAGTGACAATTTCAGACGGTTACAGGGCGCAAACCCGGTTCACAGAGTCAAGCAAGACTCTGCACGGTTTCGCTCTATCCCCAAGGCTATCAGGAATTATCACGTAATACAGGAGAAATTAAGTTATATTTGTGCCTAAATACAGCAGGTTGTAAACAGCAGACGATCTAGAGTGTTCAAAGAACGTTATCGGAACCTTGCTTATAGCTAAGTGATAGTCTGTTTATATATATATATATATATATATATATATATATATATATATATATATATATATTCTTGTTCCGAAATAAACCAATTCATGACATTTATTTATATCCGTTCCATGAATTCAACATCAACACCTGTTTTGTGTGCGATCGTTTCAGAGACGAAATGAACGTTTATTGATAATAAATCACTTCATCAGCACAGGGTATAGACACCAAACTTCGAAGTCCAACAAAACAGAAACACTATATAGTATACATTCAATTACACAGAAAATTGAGAAGTGGAACAGTAGGCACATGGCAATTGCAATCCTTTTCGAAAATGTATACAGAAACCAGATATAAGCATAAAAGGGACATAATAGGAGAAAAAGAAACATACAAAGTACAAGCGTAATATGAATAAAATCCGGGATGGTAGAAAATCTTTTGATATTTCGGGAGAAACCTCTCCTTCAAGAAAAAGAAAAACAAAGGTTGTAATTGTTTAAAGATGGCCGACTCTATGAGGATAATGATCGCAGAATAAATAATAATATTAAATCAGCATAGTATAAATAAATAAACATTCGAAAATAAGCAAATAAATAGACATTCGCCTCTAATGTAAAACTCTTCAGTATTAATTAAAGTATAGTATAAATGCATAACAAATGTTCATAAGATATGTATAGATATATGAATAAAGTAAATTATAGGATAAATAATAAAATTTAAACAACTAATACTAAGCCTTCATACGCTCATCTACATATAAAATAATAAATCAATAAAGTATATAATAAATGCCAATGAAAATATAAGTAAATGAATAAAAATAAATAAATAAAATATGAGTAAATAAATAAATAAATAAAATATAAGTAAATAAATAAAATATAAGTAAATAAATAAAATTAAAAAAATATAAGAAAATAAATAAAATAAATGAAAAAATATAAGAAAATAAAAAATATAAGTAAATAAATAAAATATAAATAAATAAAATAAATAAAATATAAGTAAATAAATAAAATACATAAAATAAAAAAAATAAAATATAAGTAAATAAATAAAATAAATAACATGAATAAAATATAAGTAAATAAAAAATATAAGTAAATAAATAAAATAAAATAAATAAAATAAAAATATAAGTAAATAAATAAAATATAAGTAAATAAATAAAATAAAATACATAAAATATAAATAAAATAAAAATATAAGTAAATAAATAAAATAAATAAAATATAAGTAAATAAATAAAATAAATAACATGAATAAAATATAAATAAAATAAATAAAATATAAGTAAATAAATAAAATAAATAAAATATAAGTAAATAAATAAAATAAATAAAATATAAATAAATAAAATAAAAATATAAGTAAATAAATAAAATAAATAAAATATAAGTAAATAAATAAAATAAATAATATATATGCGGTATCCATTGTCTTTCGCGACTGAACCGATGCCATATATATATATATATATATATATATATATATATATATATATATATATATAACACGAAATTACATAAACATCGATGCAATAATTTATTTTAACCTTGTGGTATTGTCAAGCATCCAAGTTAGATGATTACATTTTTGAAACTGAGAAAAGAGAAATTCACACTCGACAATTCAAATATAATGTGTGTGTGTGTGTGTGTGTGTGAGTGAGAGAGAGAACGAGAACATATCTAATACATGTTTAGAGAGAGGGGGAAATATGAAGCATATTTAATCTATAATTTTATAGGGGGGGTACATGATTTATGACGGAGAGGGAAGAAAAAGCCATATATATATATATATATATATATATATATATATATATATATATGAAGAGAAATTTTAAAGGGGCAGAGAGAGTATTCAATGTCTTCAATATATATATATATATATATATATATTTATTTGTCGGGGTCAAAATATGTCACAGACACTACTTAGCTAAAATAGCCATAAACTAATAAGTCGAAGCCATCAATCTCATTCATCTCGCGTTCTTTGAAAGAGACAGGCAACTGCTGATAATGCTATAACCAAAATCATGTTTTTCATTTTCTGCTTGTTAACGTCAACAACCATGCCGAAGTCTGGACACCTGACAAACCAAAATTAATATTTTGTATAATTTTTCTACGTGGCTTTCTTCATCCTGAGGAAGTTTTTTTCAATAAAGACGAAACGTTGATGAATACATAAATCATAGTTTTTGGCTTTCCTTTTTACATTACATCGGATCATTTTATCCCCTACTTTTCTTCATATATGATGTAGATTAAAGATTACATCATGGGTCAGATTCTTTCTGGAGCGATAGAATAATCCAACCATTTTCCCAACGAGCTTAGCAACAGATACGTCCAAACATTCCCATAGAAGACTCCGCCACTCTGTCATGTTTAAGTTTGAAATAGCATTTCCATTGATAAACGCGCAGATTAAGTGGACGCATCTAAAGAATATCCGGTTTTGTTTATTTTTCCTGTGAGAAAATGAAGAGAATGGTAAATGCCGACCGAAGTAAACAAAAGAGTATTTGTTCTGGAGATGTTTGTCAGCGAGTCCCAGACTTACTCTGAACAATTGCTTGTGTGAATGGCAGAACGAGGTGAAATTGCAAAGCGTAAATCTCAGACGAGGAGAAGGAAGGATGGAGAGAGGGAGGGAAAGAGAGTGAGAGAGAGAGAGGCGGGGGGGGGGCAAGATGGAAATACTGAGAAAAAGAGTGGCGGGAGAGATGGATGTAGTGTGTGAGGGGAGGAAAGAGAGAGAGAGGAGGAAAGAGAGAGAGAGGAAGAAAGAGAAAGAGAGAGAGGAGGAAAGAGAGAGAGAGGAGGAAAGAGAGAGAGAGAGGAGGAAAGAGAGAGAGAGAGGAGGAAAGAGAGAGAGAGAGGAGGAAAGAGAGAGAGGAGGAGAGAGAGAGAGGAGGAGAGAGAGAGAGAGAGGAGGAGAGAGAGAGGAGGAAAGAGAGAGAGAGAGGAGGAGAGAGAGAGAGAGAGAGAGAGGAGGAAAGAGAGAGAGAGAGGAGGAAAGAGAGAGAGGAGGAGGAAAGAGAGAGAGGAGGAAAGAGAGAGAGAGGAGGAAAGAGAGAGAGAGGAGGAATAAAAGAGAGAGAGGAGGAGGAAAGAGAGAGAGAAGAGGAAAAAGAGAGAGAGGAGGAAAAAGAGAGAGAAGGAGAGAGAGAGAAGGAGAGAGAGAGAGAGAAGGAGAGAGAGAGAGAGAGAAGGAGAGAGAGAGAGAAGGAAAGAGAGAGAGAAGGAAAGAGAGAGAGAAGGAAAGAGAGAGAGAAGGAAAGAGAGAGAGAGAGAGAGAGAAGAAAAGAGAGAGAGAGAAGAAAAGAGAGAGAGAAGGAAAAAGAGAGCGAGAGAGATAGAGAGAAGGAAAGAGAGAGAGAGAAGGAAAGAGAGAGAGAGAGAGCGAGAAGGAAAAAGAGAGAGAAGGAAAGAGAAAACGAAAAAAAGAGGGAAGAGAAAGAGAGGAGAAATAGATAGAGAAAGATACAGAAAAGGCAGGAATAAGAGAAAGAGAGATTAATAGGGAGAAATAAAGAGAAATATAGGGGAAGAGTTCGAAAGAGAGAGGCGGTATCAAAGAACAAAAGGATTATATCTAATATATATATATATATATATATATATATATATATATATGAGAGAGAGATGGTGTATGAGCCGATAATCAGCAGCCCTTCCTTCCGGTTGACGATATCAATATGGAAAGATTTCCCAAGTTGTTACACTTAACAGAATGATAAACGCACACGCACGCCTCCTATATATATATATATATATATATATATATATATATATATATATATGTATATATAAAGCGATATATAGAATAAGAATGAAATAATTGGAGATCATAGATCTTTGACATGATCAATCTGAGAAGATTTCCCACGTTGTTACATTCAACCGAATGACACACACACATTATATATATATATATATATATATATATATATATATATATATATATATATATATATATATATATATATAGTGTTGGAACGATTAATCGGAGTCGAGAATCTGTAAAATCGGAACTTTCCGATATCGGAATCAGAAAAAAATTTGAGTTTAATTTCCGATTCCAAAAAAGATCCTTTCTAAATTTCCTTTAAACTGAATTTTTCATTGCTGGTTCTAATGATAAAATGATAAATCTTTTTTGTTATTAACTACGGATAACACTAAAATCTGATCATAATAATATCAAAATACGATGTACATTTATTTTACTTGTGCTAAAAAAACAAAACGTTTTAATAATTTTCACACTTAGGCGTCAGTTCTTCTTTGATTTTGAGTTTCCATGTCTGTGAACGTGTTTTAAAACAAACTTTCTAAAGATAATAAAAAGGTGGATTGAGATAAAGATTGAAGGCAAGAAAATCAAAACATAATAAAAATGATCCTTGGCTATTAATATTATTGAAACATTCGGCAATTTAGTTGTTACATTTTTTTTTATACATGGTCTGATATGAGACTTGTAGAGATAGAAAATAGCCTCAGGTGTGAGAAAGTGTTTGATGCGATAAAGAGATCAAACTTTACGAGAAGCAGACATGGCAATGGATCAAATATATGAGCTCAAAGAAAGATTTGATGAGAAAGAAATATCAAAAAGTTTCGGAGTCATTACCCCGGCAGAACTGAGCACATCCATGATGTGACAAAATGTGTTAGCTCAAGTTTTTGAATTTGAAGAAGAATACGTTGATGGAATGCGAACACAATATTGTGAGATTTGAAAAACAAACAAACGTGATTTCTTGGCTAGTTAGGTATACAGAGAAACAAACAATTGAATTCAACAATCTTGATGCAACGAGATTGTCCCTGGGTAGATGAGGTAAGTTGGGGGATACTAATTGTGGCAAAAAGTGTGCGAGGTCAAGTTTTTGAATTTGAAGAAGAATGTGTTGATAGAATGCAAACACAATATTGTAAGATTTGAAAATAAACAAAAGTGATCCCTAGGCTAGTTAGGTAAGCAAAGACACACAATTGAATGGATACA
Organism: Sepiola atlantica; assembly: GCA_963556195.1. Taxonomy (NCBI): domain Eukaryota; kingdom Metazoa; phylum Mollusca; class Cephalopoda; order Sepiida; family Sepiolidae; genus Sepiola; species Sepiola atlantica. The sequence continues at coordinate 6,656,667 of OY744546.1, forward strand.
AACACAAAAACAATTGGATAACTTAGAAAATGGATGAAGTTATATACGAGCAAACCTATCATATCAGCACTGCTCTCTCCCGTCGAAGACTCTCCATTATTACGCTATATCGATCCACAGACCGATAAACTATTTTAGTGCGTTTTTAAATCATCTAGGGTCCCTTGTTTGGACACTGAAATATATTTACTGAACATTTCAGATTTAACGTTTAGGTATATGCTAGGTGAAAACAGACATTGCAGAGTTCGAAACTTTTCGGTGGTGCATGGTATACATGTTATTCATTACTACCCGGTGTTGCCCGAGATGCAGTGAAGTCATCATATCAGCACTGCTCTCTCCCGTCGAAGACTCTCCATTATTACGCTATATCGATCCACAGGGACCGATAAACTATTTTAGTGTGTTTTACAATCATCTAGGGTCCCTCGTTTGGACACTGAAATATATCAGTATCTTGAAGCTAAGTGACCGTTCAAGGAACCGACCTGAATAAACTTTGACAGTAATTAAAATGTTTCAGACAACTGTAATATTTTGGTGAACCACGTTTAGTGTCTCTATGGGTAGATCTATCACTCTTAATTATCTGTTATTGTACTAAATGTGAGTCAATCAACGTTTGTTTTACCGAGGCTGTTTTTCCTTTGTATACTTTAATAGCACAAAATACATACTAAAATATACCCCAGTTCCCGTGTTGCCATGTCGGGTGTGTATACTATCAATATGCACGCTCGTTGTTAGGACACCGTGTGCGTCATCCCTGCTCTCGATCGATTACAGAACAATAGTCTTCTTTAAAATGGACATATATAGAGATCAAGTACAGAAAATTATATATATATATATATATATATATATATATATATATATATATATATATACACATATACAATTAATATGAAAAATATATGAATGTTTATATCTTTTCTTTCTTTCTTATTTGTTGACGTATAGGAATACAATATATATATATATATATATATATATAGAATTATAAAAAGAAAAAACTATACACACATTAAGGTTGTACACATTATAACTTATTTCGACCCCCTAATTAGGTCTCCTCAGATGAATAAACAACCACGTCAAAAAACCAAAAAAATTTTTTTTTGTTTTTTGACGTGGTTGTTTATACATCTGAGGAGACCTAATTAAGGGGTCGAAATAAGTTATAATGTGTACAACCTTAATGTGTGTATAGTTTTTTCTTTTTATAATTCTGTTTTGCTCTGTTTAAATTACATTGAGCTCTGTTATTCAGATTCTCAACACAAAATTGAAATCTACACACTATATATATATATATATATAAATTCAAATTATTTTCGTTCTTTTTTTTTTTTAAGCATTGGTGATAGGTAATAAATGTCAATAGAAAGCCCTTACAATGCAAGGTAGACTTTTTTTTTACTGTTGTCTTATATATTTCGGAGAAACACTCCATTTTCAAAGACGTTTCTTCTATAAACAAAACTATCAGTTTGTTTATTTAAAAAAAAAAATACATCTTTGAAAATGGAGTGTTTCTCCGAAATATATAAGACAACAGTAAAAAAAAAAGTCTACCTTGCATTGTAAGGGCTTTCTATTGACATTTATTACCTATCACCAATGCTTAAAAAAAAAAAGAACGAAAATAATTTGAATTTAACTCCCGGCATGCCCGATGCTTCAGTTCTTTCTACCTACTACCGCGAATTCCATCACAGAGCGGATAAATACGTCAGACCAACAAGACGTTTCTTCTATAAACAAAACTATCAGTTTGTTTATTTAAAAAAAAAAATACATCTTTGAAAATGGAGTGTTTCTCCGAAATATATAAGACAACAGTAAAAAAAAAAGTCTACCTTGCATTGTAAGGGCTTTCTATTGACATTTATTACCTATCACCAATGCTTAAAAAAAAAAAGAACGAAAATAATTTGAATTTAACTCCCGGCATGCCCGATGCTTCAGTTCTTTCTACCTACTACCGCGAATTCCATCACAGAGCGGATAAATACGTCAGACCAACAAGACGTTTCTTCTATAAACAAAACTATCAGTTTGTTTATTTAAAAAAAAAAATACATCTTTGAAAATGGAGTGTTTCTCCGAAATATATAAGACAACAGTAAAAAAAAAAGTCTACCTTGCATTGTAAGGGCTTTCTATTGACATTTATTACCTATCACCAATGCTTAAAAAAAAAAAGAACGAAAATAATTTGAATTTAACTCCCGGCATGCCCGATGCTTCAGTTCTTTCTACCTACTACCGCGAATTCCATCACAGAGCGGATAAATACGTCAGACCAACAAGACGTTTCTTCTATAAACAAAACTATCAGTTTGTTTATTTAAAAAAAAAAATACATCTTTGAAAATGGAGTGTTTCTCCGAAATATATAAGACAACAGTAAAAAAAAAAAGTCTACCTTGCATTGTAAGGGCTTTCTATTGACATTTATTACCTATCACCAATGCTTAAAAAAAAAAAAGAACGAAAATAATTTGAATTTAACTCCCGGCATGCCCGATGCTTCAGTTCTTTCTACCTACTACCGCGAATTCCATCACAGAGCGGATAAATACGTCAGACCAACAAGACGTTTCTTCTATAAACAAAACTATCAGTTTGTTTATTTAAAAAAAAAATACATCTTTGAAAATGGAGTGTTTCTCCGAAATATATAAGACAACAGTAAAAAAAAAGTCTACCTTGCATTGTAAGGGCTTTCTATTGACATTTATTACCTATCACCAATGCTTAAAAAAAAAAAAGAACGAAAATAATTTGAATTTAACTCCCGGCATGCCCGATGCTTCAGTTCTTTCTACCTACTACCGCGAATTCCATCACAGAGCGGATAAATACGTCAGACCAACAAGACGTTTCTTCTATAAACAAAACTATCAGTTTGTTTATTTAAAAAAAAAATACATCTTTGAAAATGGAGTGTTTCTCCGAAATATATAAGACAACAGTAAAAAAAAAAGTCTACCTTGCATTGTAAGGGCTTTCTATTGACATTTATTACCTATCACCAATGCTTAAAAAAAAAAAAGAACGAAAATAATTTGAATTTAACTCCCGGCATGCCCGATGCTTCAGTTCTTTCTACCTACTACCGCGAATTCCATCACAGAGCGGATAAATACGTCAGACCAACAAGACGTTTCTTCTATAAACAAAACTATCAGTTTGTTTATTTAAAAAAAAAAATACATCTTTGAAAATGGAGTGTTTCTCCGAAATATATAAGACAACAGTAAAAAAAAAGTCTACCTTGCATTGTAAGGGCTTTCTATTGACATTTATTACCTATCACCAATGCTTAAAAAAAAAAAAGAACGAAAATAATTTGAATTTAACTCCCGGCATGCCCGATGCTTCAGTTCTTTCTACCTACTACCGCGAATTCCATCACAGAGCGG
>OY744546.1:6665097-6682597 GCA_963556195.1 Sepiola atlantica
TATGTTTTCTTTATATAGGTATAGGGTTAGGATTAGGATTAGGGTTAAAGATTATGTATGTTTTCTTTATATAGGTAAAGCGTTAGGATTAGGATTAGGGTTAAAGATTATGTATGTTTTCTTTATATAGGTAAAGCGTTAGGATTAGGATTAGGGTTAAAGATTATGTATGTTTTCTTTATATAGGTAAAGCGTTAGGATTAGGGTTAGGGTTAAAGATTATGTATGTTTTCTTTATATAGGTAAAGGGTTAGGATTAGGATTAGGGTTAAAGATTATGTATGTTTTCTTTATATATGGAAAGGGTTAGGATTAGGATTAGGGGTATGGTTTAAGATTATGTATGTTTTTTTTATATAGGTAAAGGGTTAAAGATTATGTATGTTTTCTTTATATAGGTAAAGGGGTAGGATTAGGATTAAGGTTAAAGATTATGTATGTTTTCTTTATATAGGTAAAGGGTTAGGATTAGGATTAGGGTTAGGGTTAAAGATTATGTATGTTTTCTTTATATAGGTAAAGGGTTAGGATTAGGGTTAGGGTTAAAGATTATGTATGTTTTCTTTATATAGGTAAAGGGTTAGGATTAGGATTAGGGTTAAAGATTATGTATGTTTTCTTTATATAGGTAAAGCGTTAGGATTAAGATTAGGGTTAAAGATTATGTATGTTTTCTTTATATAGGTAAAGCGTTAGGATTAGGATTAGGGTTAAAGATTATGTATGTTTTCTTTATATAGGTAAAGGGTTAGGATTAGGATTAGGGTTAAAGATTATGTATGTTTTCTTTATATAGGTAAAGCGTTAGGATTAGGATTAGGGTTAAAGATTATGTATGTTTTCTTTATATAGGTAAAGCGTTAGGATTAGGATTAGGGTTAAAGATTATGTATGTTTTCTTTATATAGGTAAAGCGTTAGGATTAGGATTAGGGTTAAAGATTATGTATGTTTTCTTTATATATGGAAAGGGTCAGGATTAGGGTTAAAGATTATGTATGTTTTCTTTATATATGGAAAGGGTTAGGATTAGGATTAGGGGTATGGTTTAAGATTATGTATGTTTTTTTATATATGGAAAGGGTTAAAGATTATGTATGTTTTCTTTATATAGGTAAAGGGGTAGGATTAGGATTAGGGTTAAAGATTATGTATGTTTTCTTTATATAGGTAAAGGGTTAGGATTAGGATTAGGGTTAGGGTTAAAGATTATGTATGTTTTCTTTATATAGGTAAAGGGTTAGGATTAGGATTAGGGTTAGGGTTAAAGATTATGTATGTTTTCTTTATATAGGTAAAGGGTTAGGATTAGGATTAGGGTTAAAGATTATGTATGTTTTCTTTATATAGGTAAAGGGTTAAAGATTATGTATGTTTTCTTTATATAGGTAAAGGGGTAGGATTAGGATTAGGGTTAAAGATTATGTATGTTTTCTTTATATATGGAAAGGGTCAGGATTAGGATTAGGGTTAAAGATTATGTATGTTTTCTTTATATATGGAAAGGGTTAGGATTAGGATTAGGGGTATGGTTTAAGATTATGTATGTTTTTTTTATATAGGTAAAGGGTTAAAGATTATGTATGTTTTCTTTATATAGGTAAAGGGGTAGGATTAGGATTAGGGTTAAAGATTATGTATGTTTTCTTTATATAGGTAAAGGGTTAGGATTAGGATTAGGGTTAGGGTTAAAGATTATGTATGTTTTCTTTATATAGGTAAAGGGTTAGGATTAGGATTAGGGTTAGGGTTAAAGATTATGTATGTTTTCTTTATATAGGTAAAGGATTAGGATTAGGGTTAAAGATTATGTATGTTTTCTTTATATAGGTAAAGCGTTAGGATTAGGATTAGGGTTAAAGATTATGTATGTTTTCTTTATATAGGTAAAGCGTTAGGATTAGGATTAGGGTTAAAGATTATGTATGTTTTCTTTATATATGGAAAGGGTTAGGATTAGGATTAGGGTTAAAGATTATGTATGTTTTCTTTATATATGGAAAGGGTTAGGATTAGGATTAGGGGTATGGTTTAAGATTATGTATGTTTTTTTTATATAGGTAAAGGGTTAAAGATTATGTATGTTTTCTTTATATAGGTAAAGGGGTAGGATTAGGATTAAGGTTAAAGATTATGTATGTTTTCTTTATATAGGTAAAGGGTTAGGATTAGGATTAGGGTTAGGGTTAAAGATTATGTATGTTTTCTTTATATAGGTAAAGGGTTAGGATTAGGATTAGGGTTAGGGTTAAAGATTATGTATGTTTTCTTTATATAGGTAAAGGGTTAGGATTAGGATTAGGGTTAAAGATTATGTATGTTTTCTTTATATAGGTAAAGCGTTAGGATTAAGATTAGGGTTAAAGATTATGTATGTTTTCTTTATATAGGTAAAGCGTTAGGATTAGGATTAGGGTTAAAGATTATGTATGTTTTCTTTATATAGGTAAAGGGTTAGGATTAGGATTAGGGTTAAAGATTATGTATGTTTTCTTTATATAGGTAAAGCGTTAGGATTAGGATTAGGGTTAAAGATTATGTATGTTTTCTTTATATAGGTAAAGCGTTAGGATTAGGATTAGGGTTAAAGATTATGTATGTTTTCTTTATATAGGTAAAGCGTTAGGATTAGGATTAGGGTTAAAGATTATGTATGTTTTCTTTATATATGGAAAGGGTCAGGATTAGGGTTAAAGATTATGTATGTTTTCTTTATATATGGAAAGGGTTAGGATTAGGATTAGGGGTATGGTTTAAGATTATGTATGTTTTTTTATATAGGTAAAGGGTTAAAGATTATGTATGTTTTCTTTATATAGGTAAAGGGGTAGGATTAGGATTAGGGTTAAAGATTATGTATGTTTTCTTTATATAGGTAAAGGGTTAGGATTAGGATTAGGGTTAGGGTTAAAGATTATGTATGTTTTCTTTATATAGGTAAAGGGTTAGGATTAGGATTAGGGTTAGGGTTAAAGATTATGTATGTTTTCTTTATATAGGTAAAGGGTTAGGATTAGGATTAGGGTTAAAGATTATGTATGTTTTCTTTATATAGGTAAAGGGTTAAAGATTATGTATGTTTTCTTTATATAGGTAAAGGGGTAGGATTAGGATTAGGGTTAAAGATTATGTATGTTTTCTTTATATATGGAAAGGGTCAGGATTAGGATTAGGGTTAAAGATTATGCATGTTTTCTTTATATATGGAAAGGGTTAGGATTAGGATTAGGGGTATGGTTTAAGATTATGTATGTTTTTTTTATATAGGTAAAGGGTTAAAGATTATGTATGTTTTCTTTATATAGGTAAAGGGGTAGGATTAGGATTAGGGTTAAAGATTATGTATGTTTTCTTTATATAGGTAAAGGGTTAGGATTAGGATTAGGGTTAGGGTTAAAGATTATGTATGTTTTCTTTATATAGGTAAAGGGTTAGGATTAGGATTAGGGTTAGGGTTAAAGATTATGTATGTTTTCTTTATATAGGTAAAGGGTTAGGATTAGGATTAGGGTTAAAGATTATGTATGTTTTCTTTATATAGGTAAAGGGTTAAAGATTATGTATGTTTTCTTTATATAGGTAAAGGGGTAGGATTAGGATTAGGGTTAAAGATTATGTATGTTTTCTTTATATATGGAAAGGGTCAGGATTAGGATTAGGGTTAAAGATTATGTATGTTTTCTTTATATATGGAAAGGGTTAGGATTAGGATTAGGGGTATGGTTTAAGATTATGTATGTTTTTTTTATATAGGTAAAGGGTTAAAGATTATGTATGTTTTCTTTATATAGGTAAAGGGGTAGGATTAGGATTAAGGTTAAAGATTATGTATGTTTTCTTTATATAGGTAAAGGGTTAGGATTAGGATTAGGGTTAGGGTTAAAGATTATGTATGTTTTCTTTATATAGGTAAAGGGTTAGGATTAGGGTTAGGGTTAAAGATTATGTATGTTTTCTTTATATAGGTAAAGGGTTAGGATTAGGATTAGGGTTAAAGATTATGTATGTTTTCTTTATATAGGTAAAGCGTTAGGATTAAGATTAGGGTTAAAGATTATGTATGTTTTCTTTATATAGGTAAAGCGTTAGGATTAGGATTAGGGTTAAAGATTATGTATGTTTTCTTTATATAGGTAAAGGGTTAGGATTAGGATTAGGGTTAAAGATTATGTATGTTTTCTTTATATAGGTAAAGCGTTAGGATTAGGATTAGGGTTAAAGATTATGTATGTTTTCTTTATATAGGTAAAGCGTTAGGATTAGGATTAGGGTTAAAGATTATGTATGTTTTCTTTATATAGGTAAAGCGTTAGGATTAGGATTAGGGTTAAAGATTATGTATGTTTTCTTTATATATGGAAAGGGTCAGGATTAGGGTTAAAGATTATGTATGTTTTCTTTATATATGGAAAGGGTTAGGATTAGGATTAGGGGTATGGTTTAAGATTATGTATGTTTTTTTATATAGGTAAAGGGTTAAAGATTATGTATGTTTTCTTTATATAGGTAAAGGGGTAGGATTAGGATTAGGGTTAAAGATTATGTATGTTTTCTTTATATAGGTAAAGGGTTAGGATTAGGATTAGGGTTAGGGTTAAAGATTATGTATGTTTTCTTTATATAGGTAAAGGGTTAGGATTAGGATTAGGGTTAGGGTTAAAGATTATGTATGTTTTCTTTATATAGGTAAAGGGTTAGGATTAGGATTAGGGTTAAAGATTATGTATGTTTTCTTTATATAGGTAAAGGGTTAAAGATTATGTATGTTTTCTTTATATAGGTAAAGGGGTAGGATTAGGATTAGGGTTAAAGATTATGTATGTTTTCTTTATATATGGAAAGGGTCAGGATTAGGATTAGGGTTAAAGATTATGTATGTTTTCTTTATATATGGAAAGGGTTAGGATTAGGATTAGGGGTATGGTTTAAGATTATGTATGTTTTTTTTATATAGGTAAAGGGTTAAAGATTATGTATGTTTTCTTTATATAGGTAAAGGGGTAGGATTAGGATTAGGGTTAAAGATTATGTATGTTTTCTTTATATAGGTAAAGGGTTAGGATTAGGATTAGGGTTAGGGTTAAAGATTATGTATGTTTTCTTTATATAGGTAAAGGGTTAGGATTAGGATTAGGGTTAGGGTTAAAGATTATGTATGTTTTCTTTATATAGGTAAAGGATTAGGATTAGGGTTAAAGATTATGTATGTTTTCTTTATATAGGTAAAGCGTTAGGATTAGGATTAGGGTTAAAGATTATGTATGTTTTCTTTATATAGGTAAAGCGTTAGGATTAGGATTAGGGTTAAAGATTATGTATGTTTTCTTTATATATGGAAAGGGTTAGGATTAGGATTAGGGTTAAAGATTATGTATGTTTTCTTTATATATGGAAAGGGTTAGGATTAGGATTAGGGGTATGGTTTAAGATTATGTATGTTTTTTTTATATAGGTAAAGGGTTAAAGATTATGTATGTTTTCTTTATATAGGTAAAGGGGTAGGATTAGGATTAAGGTTAAAGATTATGTATGTTTTCTTTATATAGGTAAAGGGTTAGGATTAGGATTAGGGTTAGGGTTAAAGATTATGTATGTTTTCTTTATATAGGTAAAGGGTTAGGATTAGGATTAGGGTTAGGGTTAAAGATTATGTATGTTTTCTTTATATAGGTAAAGGGTTAGGATTAGGATTAGGGTTAAAGATTATGTATGTTTTCTTTATATAGGTAAAGCGTTAGGATTAAGATTAGGGTTAAAGATTATGTATGTTTTCTTTATATAGGTAAAGCGTTAGGATTAGGATTAGGGTTAAAGATTATGTATGTTTTCTTTATATAGGTAAAGGGTTAGGATTAGGATTAGGGTTAAAGATTATGTATGTTTTCTTTATATAGGTAAAGCGTTAGGATTAGGATTAGGGTTAAAGATTATGTATGTTTTCTTTATATAGGTAAAGCGTTAGGATTAGGATTAGGGTTAAAGATTATGTATGTTTTCTTTATATATGGAAAGGGTCAGGATTAGGGTTAAAGATTATGTATGTTTTCTTTATATATGGAAAGGGTTAGGATTAGGATTAGGGGTATGGTTTAAGATTATGTATGTTTTTTTATATAGGTAAAGGGTTAAAGATTATGTATGTTTTCTTTATATAGGTAAAGGGGTAGGATTAGGATTAGGGTTAAAGATTATGTATGTTTTCTTTATATAGGTAAAGGGTTAGGATTAGGATTAGGGTTAGGGTTAAAGATTATGTATGTTTTCTTTATATAGGTAAAGGGTTAGGATTAGGATTAGGGTTAGGGTTAAAGATTATGTATGTTTTCTTTATATAGGTAAAGGGTTAGGATTAGGATTAGGGTTAAAGATTATGTATGTTTTCTTTATATAGGTAAAGGGTTAAAGATTATGTATGTTTTCTTTATATAGGTAAAGGGGTAGGATTAGGATTAGGGTTAAAGATTATGTATGTTTTCTTTATATATGGAAAGGGTCAGGATTAGGATTAGGGTTAAAGATTATGTATGTTTTCTTTATATATGGAAAGGGTTAGGATTAGGATTAGGGGTATGGTTTAAGATTATGTATGTTTTTTTTATATAGGTAAAGGGTTAAAGATTATGTATGTTTTCTTTATATAGGTAAAGGGGTAGGATTAGGATTAGGGTTAAAGATTATGTATGTTTTCTTTATATAGGTAAAGGGTTAGGATTAGGATTAGGGTTAGGGTTAAAGATTATGTATGTTTTCTTTATATAGGTAAAGGGTTAGGATTAGGATTAGGGTTAGGGTTAAAGATTATGTATGTTTTCTTTATATAGGTAAAGGGTTAGGATTAGGATTAGGGTTAAAGATTATGTATGTTTTCTTTATATAGGTAAAGGGTTAAAGATTATGTATGTTTTCTTTATATAGGTAAAGGGGTAGGATTAGGATTAGGGTTAAAGATTATGTATGTTTTCTTTATATGGGTATAGGCTATCATGTTGAGGAATTTTTAAGAGGAGGATTAATAAAAAATTCAAATTCTACTTTCTAACGGTTCACTCATTTTTGTTTTCGATTTTTATCTCAACGCTTGTTTTTTTGGGGCTTGCTCTTTGGATTGAAACTACCTTTTACTATTTCACTTTGAATTTAACTCCATAAAAACTATCTCTGAAAAGTCCATGGAAGTTTTACTAATAGCTTTTACACCACTTACATTCGAAACTTTCACATTGCAACCTTTTCAAACTGGATAATTTAGTCTAGTTAATGGTCTGGCCATTCCAAAAATTCAACGGATTTTACAATTCATGATGCTAGTCTTTCCTGGATTTTGCCGCTTTTCGAACCTGCTGCTACGAGTTTTCATGACGTCTTCAATATTGAATTTTTCCCTATATTTTTAACCTTGTCTTTTTGCATTGGATATTTATTTTATTTTATATTATCTTTATATCCTTTCAAATTATAACTTTTGATAATTTCCCTTTACCCTTCTGACAATAATATTTAATTCTTTTAAAAGCCATGTCTTAAAGAAGGAACAATAAAATGTATTTTATTTGAAGACTTTATCACAAGTCTTCAAATAAAATACATTCTGTCTGCTGATGACATATATATATATATATATATATATATATATATATATATATATATAAATGTTAGTCTTTTACGGAGGAGTAGAGTATTTATTTTTCTTGCTTTAAGTGTGTCACTTGCGTTGCCGGGCTTTGGATGGGACAAGTGTTATTATTATTTATGCATAACAAACGGCTTTTTCGAAATGACAAAGCGAAAGCCACAAAAAAAGAAGTTTTATACATGTCCGCCATGTTTTGAATCTGGACATTTGAAGTAGGAATCGAAAAAATAAGCAGAGGTAGAGGATGAGGAGGGAAATGATAGGGAGGAGGAGAAAAAGAGAATGGGAGAGAAGAAGAAACTTTAGAAGATGTAAGAGGAGGGGGAGGAGGAGAAAAAGGTGGGGAGTGGGAGTGAAAGAGGAAACTATAGAAGAGGTAAGAGGAGGGGGAGGAGGCGAAAAAGGAAGGGAGTGGGAGAGAAGAAACTATAGAAGAGGAGGGGAAGGAGGAGAAAAGGGAAGGGAATGGGAGAGAAGAAGAAACTATAGAAGATGTAAGAGGAGGGGAGGAGGAGAAAAAGGAAGGGAGTGGGAGAGAAGAAACTATAAAAGAGGAGGGGAAGGAGGAGAAAAGGGAAGGGAATGGGAGAGAAGAAACTTTAGAAGATGTAAGAGGAGGGGGAGGAGGAGAAAAAGGAAGGGAGTGGGAGTGAAAGAGGAAACTATAGAAGAGGTAAGAGGAGGGGGAGGAGGAGAAAAAGGAAGGGAATGGGAGAGAAGAAACTATAGAAGAGGAGGGGAAGGAGGAGAAAAGGGAAGGGAATGGGAGAGAAGAAACTATAGAAGAGGAGGGGAAGGAGGAGAAAAGGGAAGGGAATGGGAGAGAAGAAGAAACTATAGAAGATGTAAGAGGAGGGGAGGAGGAGAAAAAGGAAGGGAGTGGGAGAGAAGAAACTATAAAAGAGGAGGGGAGGAGGAGAAAAAGGAAGGGAGTGGGAGAGAAGAAACTATAGAAGAGGAGGGGAAGGAGGAGAAAAGGGAAGGGAATGGGAGAGAAGAAGAAACTATAGAAGAGGTAAGAGGAGGTGGGGGATGGGAAAAAGGAAGGGAGTGGGAAAGAAGAAACTATAGAAGAAGAAGAGGAGGGGAAGGAGGAGAAAAAGGAAGTGGGAGAGAAGAAAATATAGATGTAAGAGGAGGGGGAGGAGGAGAAAAAGGAATGGATTGGAGAGAGAAGAAGAAACTATAGAAGAAGAAAGAGGGCGGAGAAATGGAATGAGTATGGAAAAATAGTGAAGAAGAAGAGAAAAAGAAAGCGAAGAAAAAATAAGAAATATTATGATAAAAAGAGGAAAATGAAAAATAAAAAAAATGGACGAAAGAGGACAATAATATTGAACAGATAAAAAGCAGATTAAACCAGGAGAAGAAAGACAAGAGAAAGAAAAAAAAAACAAAGTAAGAAAAAGAAATAGAGAAAAAAGAAAATATCTATTGATATAAATGCATTAAGAAGGCTGAAGGCAATGCAGAAAGTCGGATTGATGATCAGATGAAAAGAACAAAAATAAACATGTTATATGTAAGATTGAAAAGAAAAATAAATAGATAGTTGTAAGTCCTGTCCTTCGATTGCTTATTTTTGTTCTTTCCAGCTTCTCATCAATCCGGCTCTCTGCATTGCCTTCAGCCTTCTTAATACATTTATTACAATTCCCAGCAATGCTTCAAGCAAACTATCATTCTCTCTTATATCAATTGATGTTTCTTAGTTTATTCAGATACATCTGTACGTAGTATGTAATATGTATTGTGTCTATTTATTTATGTATATAAGGATTTAAATCATTTTCAAAGCATGTTCCAAAGAAAAGAACATACACAAAGGTATTAAAGTTGTTTACGGCTGTTTCAAAGTCAAGTTTATTTAAGTCATAAATTAGACATTAAAAAAAGTTACGGATCACTTAACAGAATACGTCAAAAAGCAAATCAACAACAATATCCCAAATCTTCAATTTTCACCAAAGACAAAGCAAAAACCACAAGAATAGATTCATTGTCTAATACCGTTAAATAAATTCCATATCACAGTTCATACCTCTCTCCCACCCCTCCCTCTATCTATCTCATTCTGTTCTAGATATATATATATATATATATATATATATATATACCTATGTATAGACCTAACATAAAGTTATCTTTCCAGATTTAAAAAGTCAGACCTAAATAGCAATCCGTCTGATATATCGATATTTGATTCGGACTAGCTGCTTTTTCTTCAACTAAATTCTTGTTGAGCCGCCATCTTAAATAATCAAATTCTGGCCAATCATCATCACCACCACTACCAATCATAACGGTGTTGTCTCACCGGAAATCTGACACCCATTTAACCCTTATCAAGGTCCAAAGGCGACACGGGGATAAGTGGTGACACTTTAGTAAAAAAAAATAAATTAAAAAATAAAAAAATAAAAACTATGTTATAATTTGGTTTGCTTACGTTTCTCTTTGATAATAATTAGGCCGTCTAGAACATGTGTTACACCAGGGGCATTTTCGTTTATAACCTAATAAGCACCAACCGCTTAAGAAATTGATAAAAAAGACATTTAAACATTTCTCGAATTGTATCTGAGTTTAGATGAAGATTTACATGAAAACATATGAGCGTATTAATTCATTAATGTTATTTGCAGAGCACAACAGGAGGTAGAATATCTTTTGATTGAAAACATTTAGCATGTTGCTTTCATGAAATGCTGCAGGCGGCCTTTCCAGACTCGATAAATGGCTGATTTGTAGATTATTCACATGGTAAGTCAATTGTCTTCCTTCAAAACACGTAAGACCGATAACAGTCTTTTATATCAATGCAAAAACCTCATCTTTCATACAAAATAAAAATTACTATTACTTTACTTATCACTAAGCCACGAATAAATATTAATATTTAAGCAAGATCAGCTTTTTATTTTTTCCGATGATGTTTTTGGAGTCACCACTTATCAAGACCAAGACTCACTCGGAAATAAAGGTTAATAAGACAAGACTACTTTCCAGCCGAAATATGAGAAGTTTTTTGACGTTGTATTTGAAGATGACCAAGTTGTAACAATCAGGGAAGTCGATTTAAGATGATCAAGTTGTAACAATCAGGGAAGTCGATTTAGTACCCTGTTAAAGTAGGAAAGAGTGTGCGGCATCTTCCCAGATGTGGCAACAGTATTCCATCTTTGACTTATATTTGCGAGAGGATTACATCTGGAGTTCGATACTTTCTGGAGTTATAGAATGATACAATTTTTCAGCGACCTTAGCAACAGACTGGATGCACGTCTTTTCTGGAGTGAAAGTCAGCCGTAAAAGCTTATCAAAACAATGTACTCCCCCAAGAGCGCCATTCATTTCGACTGGGGCAAAACTATAATCTGAGCTATGATGGTGAAAGCCATTTCCCCCAGTATACCATATGTTCCAGCTCCGAAGAGAGAGAATCACAGAGATCTTCATCACCAGTGCTCTACGTGGTGCTGCCATAGACAGCTTTGTGCTACTGTCTTTTTATTGCAAATCTATTTGAGATCTAGAGAGAAAACCAGTCATAACTTGTCCAAATGAGGGTCTCCTCTAAGTAATTTAAAAGCGTTCGGAAATAAGCGTAATCTGCTATTCTTGAATAAAATCCGAGTTTTAAATAAGTAATATGACCCAGCTTAATTTCTCTAGAGTGACCCGGTGGTGTTATTCTTTTGTTGTTGTATAGATCGTATGCTGTTAAAAATGCGAAATGAAAGTAACAGAAAGAAGTCAATATGCATAAATATTCTCTAAGTAATTTATGTGATTAAAATAGGATTTAACCATATTTTTTATATGAAGATTGTTTTAAATTTTCGGGGACTGCCCCCTCACTATAGTTTTGAATGGGGGCTAACCCTCTCCAATAAAAATACTTATTAATAGTGTCTCCTCGTGGCAACACTACTACTACTACTAAAAATAATAATAACAGAATTAAACATAAATAACGATAATAAAATTATAAATTACAGTAAAAAATAACTAACAAAAAATATCGAAAAGTTTACAGTCTAAAGTCTAAGTGGGCATTTGTTGTTTTTCAAGAAGGCGAATGTGAAGCGTTCGGAAATAAGCGTAATCTGCTATTCTCGAATAAAACCAGAGTTTTAAATAAGTAATATGACTCAGCTTAATTTCTCTAGAGTGACCCGGTGGTGTTATTCTTTTGTTGTTGCATAGATCGTATGCTGTTAAAAATGCGAAATGAACGTAAAAGAAAGAAGTCAATATGCATAAATATTAATCATGAAATGAGTATGCTAGTATTCTGGAATGTGGAAAGAACAATGGAGAAGCCATTATTTTGATCGAAAATGTATAGTAGGTAACAGAGACAAAAAATGAAACACAAACGGTGTTCATGGCATTATTATGCCATGAACAATTTGTCCCCGGTGATACTGGGGATAGAAGGAGTAGATATGATTTTTCGAAATATTTCCCCTTTATGTATCCAAGATTTTGCTAAATTCATTGTGAGATTTTCATCCATATTTTTAATTTGTGCCAAAACCGGAAAATAACAATAAAACAGTAATTATTTCAGAGGATATATACGCGGTAACCAGGCAACGACAGGGTAAGGCCGGCGCAAAAAAAACGTTGTTCGGAGCGTTTAAAATCTTTTGATAATTAACTGTAAACTCCGAGAGGCGTCATATAGATGTTTAGCAAATAGGCGAAAAGACATTTGAAGATTTCAAAAGGTTTGCTAAGGAAATAATAAACTCTATTTACTTTGTTTACCATAATTTACCAATTTTTTTTTTCAAGATTAGACTAGAAGAGCTTATGCTAAATTGCGGCACAATGAGCTTTTGGGGAGCTAAGTGCTCCCCATAATATGCGTAATATTCGTGGGCCTTGTGCCAAACTTGCGCTGAAATTTCGGGAAAGCTGCAAAGTTTAACAGAAGAGAGTTTGTACTCGGTGTGATACCAGAGCTAACAGGTGAAATATAAATGTCAAACCAATTCAATGACAGCTGCATGTGATGGGGTCAGGGATACAAACTGTCATCATTCGAGAAATCGGTTATGAAACTCAAAGATATAAACATTTGACAAGGCGTACACTGATTGTGCCTGTATTTCCTCTTTCTCTCTCCCTCTGTATCTCTCGTTCTCTCTCACTTTCCCCTTCTTTCTCTCTCTCTCTCGTTAAGAGATTTTGCAAACGCAGACTGTTTTGGGATTCGGACCGAGAAAACGAATTTTTTTGTGCGTGTCTAAAATATTATAAAAATGTCTTCAAGAAAATAAATATATTTTTATATTAAAAGTAAATGGTTTCTTTCCTTATTTCAAATAAGGTTCTTTTGCAGCGCACAATGGTCCCAGAAGTAAACGACAACGATTATCGTCTGAATGATGATTGCTCACTGGACGGCGAGTAATTACGTGCACATGCAGTCAGATTCTCCCGTTCGACATTACGCCACGATTCGTCCCTAGGATAAAAGATCCTGCCACATGGATGCCGCGACAAAGATTAACACTACCCGGCAAACGATAGGTTCACATTGGTGCCGGTCCCAAGATGTACACCACTAACAAAGCAGCTTTCCCACATTGATGCAAAGTGACTTTGTTACAAAAATTAGTGAATCGGATTCCCAACCTGCGGTCCTGTGGCTCTTAGTCTTATGTTGTAAATAAACGATCTTTTAAAAAATAAATACATTGTGTTTGCCTAATTTTTTTTTATTGTCCAGAAAACAAAAATCAAAGAATCGTTTTTGGAAATCAGACTAAAAAAAATTTGATTTCGATTCCAGTACTCCAAAAAGTACCGATTTTTCTGATTCCCGATTCTGATTATAATTAACTATCCCAACACTAATCGATGTACTATGCGATTGAAAGGGACTTGCTGAACTTCGTTTCGATCTTAATGGAGACATTGGGTGATTGGAGAGAAGATAGGACAGTAGACGTCTCTCTCTCTCTTCCCCCCTCTCTCTATATAACTACAGTGTTCTTATCTATCTATATATAACCCATTATGTTCATATCACTTTATCCTTCTATAATATCTATATATCTATGTATATATCTATATCTATATATCTATGTATATCTATCTATCTATCTATATATCTATGTATATCTATCTATCTATCTATCTATATCTATATATATCTATCTATATCTATATATCTATATATATCTATCTATATCTATATATATCTATCTATATCTATATATATCTATCTATATCTATATCTATATCTATATCTATATATATATATATATATATATATATATATATGCCTGTCGCACTGTTCAAACGTACGTACGTACCTAACTACCTACTTAACTGCCTGAAAAATGAAAGATGAAGCTGAAATACTCTCACTATGCTCGCCATGTCTTTTATTGGATAGGGGACACCTGACAAAATGGAAGAAAAAAAAGAGAGAACGAAATCTTCAGAATATGAATCCCCCCCCCCAAAAAAAAACCCCAAAAAAAACAAAACAAACAAACTCGGAAACTCTCGACGCAAAACTTCGTGGAGAAATGGAAACCAAAAAAAAAAAAAAAAATAAAATAAAAAAAAATACACCCGACCAGATAGATTTGTAGTTGTGTTTTTATATCTTAAGTAGAATTCGGAAGTTTGGTAACAGTTGGCATCGAGCTGACATCTAGATAATTGATTTTGATATTGAATAGACACAAAACGCGCGCGCGCGCACACACGCACACACACACACACACCAATTCAAGAATGACTTGAAAATAACATCGTCTCTGGAAGAAGTAAACATTATGAATGTTAAAATTTATAAACGAAAATAATGCGCCCATGTTACTCACCGTGTTGCCGAGAATATATATATATTGTAAAATTCATAATGATCCATTCATTAGTTTAGGAGATTATCCTGTAGATATAAATATATGATGAAGAATGTAAAAATGTTCCGACGTAATGGAAAATGAAATAAGGAAAACTAAAATGTTAATAAAATATCTATCTACGTTTCACCTTTATTAGAAGGTTTCATCAGGACGGGATATTGAATAAAAAGAAAATAATACAGCAGCAGGTACCAAAGTCTGAAAAATAAATGTGAGGAAGCGCTCAGCAGTTAGAACGCTGAGAAATATGCTACGGCGGAACAGCCGATAAAAGTTTATATATAAATAGAGAAATGCAAGTATGTTCTTCATCCCCCTATCTACCTCTGTCTCTCTAATATATATATATATATATATAAAGGGAGACGCGAGAGCGCTCTATCACTTAATAGACTCCACGAATGGCCTATGCTGGAAATCTCATTTCTTTGATCAATCAGAACTCAAAAACCAATAAACCAAATTAGTTAAAACTTTGCACAACATTTTTATTTGATAGGTTCTATAAGTGTGTAGAATTTCAGCATCATTAGTCAAGGCAACCCAGAGATCCAGAAAGTTCAATCATGAAATTATGTTATTTGTGTGTACGTGCGTACGTACGTACGTATGTGCCACCCTGTATCTCAACTATTTGATGGATTCAGCTGATTTTTGGCAGAGATAGAGGTTCTATGGTCTAGTTGATGTCATTTTAATTTCAGTTTACCATATACCTTAGTTTTCCAGAAAATTCCAAAAAAACCTTAAAAATGACCATTGTATTGAGGCATAGCCTTTACAAAAGTAGTGACATTCCATGAAAAATACCAGTATACTGAAATCATATGCCCTTAATAGGGTTAAGATGAAAATTCATATACACTAAATGTACAAAAGCAAGGAAATTCCCAAATCAATAAATCTTGGATTTTTTATCCAGGTTTTCAAGGTCAATCTTTTACATGGAAGTGTTACCAGTGATGTCAAATCATCCCTTATACCATATCTAGGAGTACCCTATCCCTAAGCCCCTTATTGCACACACATTGGTACTCGTACCCCTAAACCCTTTATTGTACTCACCCAGGTGCACAAACAGACATATGGGTTATTATCTTCTTCTTATTATAATCTTCCGCCGATGAACCTTCGGCAACAAAGTATAAAATGTGCCGTCTCTGAAGACATTGCTTCATGGAATCATGTGTTTCTACGGAAGGACTCTGCGAGATCCATTCCCACGCCAACTTATACTGGTCTTTTAGACGGGTCAATATACTATCAAAGTACTCCTACCTAAAAAAAGTTGCAACATTTTATTTTTTGGTGATGTTATATTAGGCTGGGTCTAGTCTACAACATACTAAAAGTTAGACAAAATCGTAGAATTGGAAAATGTCAAATGTCGAAGATGACCTTTTTTCGGTTTACAAGTCATCTTCTATTTACGTGTGAAGAACTAACTCGGTCAGTTTTCATGATAAATCAATAAATCTTGGATTTTTTATCCAGGTTTTCAAGGTCAGTCTTTCACATGGAAGGGTTACCAGTGATGCCAAATCATCCCTTTCACCATATCTAAGAGTACCCTATCCCTAAACCCCTTATTGCACACACATTGGTACTCGTACCCCTATTCATCGTGTGCTTGCGCAAACAGATACACTTTTTCACTTTGGACATCGAGGGTAAAAAAGAAACCGCATCTATTGATAGGTTGAAAAGAGGCTTTTTTGGACACTTTCACTCACAAGCCCTATTTATCCCTCACATATAATTGGACCCCCCAGAACCCCCCCCCCCTAACACACAGCATGGCGTGGTAACAAGTCGGACATATACAGCGGATAGACATGTAGTATCTGTTCCGATGGATACTGCACCCCATACTGGTGTTGTCTTGGCCTTCGGGTCTTGATTTACGCCGGTCAATGGGTCTGTCCTGTGCAGTTCTGGGAGGTCCACCTTCCCAGGCTTTGCCTCCCCTCTTTGGGGAGGAGTAAGTTTATTGCTTACTGCCTGAGGCGCCCCTACCGGGGAATGCCGACGGGGCTGCCCAGGCAATTTTTAAACCCCACTTTCCCGACCCGACCTTGGGTCACATCTTACTTGTGAGAGTAAGATAAAAACTGGCCTTGTGCCTAACTCCTGGAGAGGAGTAAATCAATACTCATTTATTAGTACACATGAACCAATAGCTGGGGCGGTCGCTTCCTGATGTCTGCAGTTACCACATCTACTGACGTCACGGTGAACTTTTGCCCGCGAGGGATATCTATTGCACGAATCAATTCCCTTTCAGCGGAACGTATTTTTCGGATTCGAAAATCCATCGTTAAAAACAAATCCGTTTTTCTATTCCTGCCTCCAGCGCTCTAAAGGATCGTATCTTCAAATCTGAGGAATCGGCCATTTTTCTATGCGTCCACCCAGTTACACAAGTTCTGTCTGTCTATAGTCCACCAGGCTTCAGTTTTAAATAACATTTTCATCACTAAACGCGTAGATTGAATGGACGCATCTGAAATAAGATGCGTCTAGGAATTTCTGTCTGTTAGTTGGTGTGTCATGCTTAAGTTTGAAATATCTTCTTTGGTTTGTCGTTTCAAATTTGAAATGGCATTTTTGTTGGTCCGTCACACTTGAATTTGAAATAGCATTTTCGTTGGTCTGTCACACTTGAATTTGAAATAGCATTTTCGTTGGTCTGTCACACTTGATTTTGAAATAGCATTTTCGTTGGTCTGTCACACTTGATTTTGAAATAGCATTTTCGTTGGTCTGTTACACTTGATTTTGAAATAGCATTTTCGTTGGTCTGTCACACTTGATTTTGAAATAGCATTTTCGTTGGTCTGTCACACTTGATTTTGAAATAGCATTTTCGTTGGTCTGTCACACTTGATTTTGAAATAGCATTTCTCCGTTAAACGCGTAGACTAAATGGGCTGTTTCATTTTAGATGTGTCAAACGATATCTATAATATGCT
>OY744546.1:6685097-6687597 GCA_963556195.1 Sepiola atlantica
CTCCGCTTCTCTCTCTCTATCAGTCTTTCTCTGCTGCCAATTTTCTCTCTCTCTCTCTCTCTTCCCTCTCTCTCTTCCCACTCTCTTTCTTTCCCCCTCCATCGATATTTATTTACTTCCCACCACAGGAAGATGTGACAATAGGCCAGAAGGTGGGGAGGAGAGCCAGCGCAACTGAAGGGATGCATTCTGGCCCCATAAAAATCGCCTAAGTAGCCACATCAGCATCTTCCGGTAGGGGCTTCTCGGGCGATTAGCAATTAACCAACCCCTTCTCAAAGAAAGAAGGTAAAACCTGGGAGGATAGATCTAGGACTGAGTAAGACCATAGACGATATCTCAACCAGACGAAGAAAGTCCAACTGATGGCTCAGCTCACCAAACTGGGATGAAGCATCTTTCACTCTTCCTGTCTCGCCCCTCCCTCCTCTTTCACTCTTCCTGTCTCGCCCCTCCCTCTTTCACTCTTCCTGTCTCGCCCCTCCCTCTTTCACTCTTCCTGTCTCGCCCCTCCCTCTTTCACTCTTCCTGTCTCGCCCCTCTCTCTTTCACTCTTCCTGTCTCGCCCCTCCCTCTTTCACTCTTCCTGTTTCTCGCTGAGATTAGATGAAGGCATTGTTAGTTGAATGATGAAGATTATTATGGAAGTATTGAAAATGATGACTGAAATCAACATAGTTTGATTCATTATGAGGACGGTTTAGACAATTATTTGATTTGAAAACGACCGTGTTGTAGTCTGCAGAGAAGCAATCCCATGGTAATGTGTTCTATAGACGGAAAGTTTTTGAAACGAAATTCGGTTCATGGAAATTATGCCTGACGCTTGGCACACGAAGGAAGAAAGGAAAATTAGGGTTAGGGTTAAGGTGTTTTAGAGTTAAGGTTAGGGTGTTTTAGGGTTAGGGGTGGTTTAGGGTTAGGGTGTGTTAGGGTTAGGGTTTGTACTCATTAGTCATAATACTTGAGTTCCTACAAAAGAAATCCGATATTCGGATCAGCCGATTCTGAAAGTACCAAACTTCTTATCGATTATCTAACCTTCAGATAAGTCCATTCCAAGAGAAAGTCATTCGACATTTTACACCACAGTCAGTCGAGTGCGAGAAATTCGCGATATGCCAAAGTAAGTATATGCTTTATTTATGTCAGCCATTTTTGTAATTGTCTTTTCAAAAACAATCTGTTTCAGGATTGATCTAGTTTCAAAGATCACAAATAAAAAAATAAAAAAACCTCCAGCAATTTCTGAACGCAAATATTATGGAAAGTAATCCGTTTTATGAAATGTCAGTTGGAAAGATCCATACGTCAGAAATCGCATGACATTCAAAAGATGCGTCCATTCGATCTGCGCGTTCTGCAATGAAAACACTATTTCAAATCTAAGCGTGACAGACAAACAAACAACTATTTCAGTGGTAGATAAATGAAAATGCTATTTCAGTCTGAAGCGTGACTGGCGAACAAAATACTATTTGAAGTTTATGAATAAAAAATGTCACTAGAAACTTAGCGTGAAAGACAAAAACAATATTATTTCAAGAAGCGTGACAGACCAACGAAATACTATTTGAAGTTTATGAATAAAAAATGTCACTAGAAACTTAGCGTGAAAGACAAAAACAATATTATTTCAAGAAGCGTGACAGACCAACGAAATACTATTTCAAGTTTATGAATTAAAAATGCCACTAGAAACTTAGCGTGAAAGACAAAAACAATATTATTTCAAGAAGCGTGACAGACAAACGAAATACTATTTCAAGTTTATGAATTAAAAATACCACTAGAAACTTAGCGTGAAAGACTAAAACAATAATATTTCAAGTAGCGTGACAGACCAACAAGATACTATTTCAAGTTTATGAATTAAAAATGCCACTAGAAACTTAGCGTGAAAGACCAAAACAATAATATTTCAAGAAGCGTGACAGACCAACGAAATACTATTTCAAGTTTATGAATTAAAAATGCCACTAGAAACTTAGCGTGAAAGACTAAAACAATATTATTTCAAGAAGCGTGACAGACCAACGAAATACTATTTTAAGTTTAAGAGTGGTAGCTAAATAGAAAATTCTATTTCAACCATAAGCGTGACAGACCAACACAATGCAAAGTGATAGATTAATGAAAAAAGTTATTTAAAACAAGCGTGACAGACCAACAAAAAGGTATTTTAAGCTTAAGAATCATATATAAATTAAAATATCATTTCAAACTTAAGCGTGACAGAACGTATGTCAGATCAAAAGACAAACCGACAAATGCGTGAACGCATACAAAAATGCTATTCGAAACTGGTGCGTGACGAACCAACCGACAGATAGATATTTGGACGCATCTACAGCAACAGTGGGTATTCAATCAAACTTAAGCGTGACAGACCAATTGATCGACGGTTAAATCGTTTTATAGAAATTAGTGGACGCATCTACATATGCTATCTCAAAATTAAGCGCGACAGTCTGACAATAATGCTTTTTTCAAACTTAAG
>OY744546.1:6692597-6697597 GCA_963556195.1 Sepiola atlantica
ATCTTGCTACGTCTCCCTCTATCTTGCTACGTCTCCCTCTATCTTGCTACGTCTCTCCCTCTATCTTGCTACGTCTCTCTCTCTATCTATCTTGCTACGTCTCTCTCTATCTTGCTACGTCTCTCTCTCTCTATCTTGCTATCTCTCTCTCTCTCTCTCTCTCTCTCTATTCACGGACTAAAGACAGAAACTATGAAGTATAGTATCAGAAGAGAAACTGCACTTTGCTCATAGACAATAGAATTGAGTCACACATTTCATCTATTTCTAACTTTTCTGTGTTCGATTCTCCCGTGCTCTCTCTCCCCCTCTCTCCATCCGTCCATCCATCTATATCCTTGTCTGTCTCTTTCTGTTTCTTTCTCTCTCTCTCTTATTCGTCTTTGGTTTCTTTGTATTTCATAGAGACACTTCTTGGTGTCCCCAAGAGGTTCATTATCTAAATAATAATCTGACCCTACATTTAACGAACGTTTTCAGCGTGATTTGACCTCGGGGGGAGAGAGAGAGAGAGAGGGGGGGGTGCATCCAGGTCTACAGGGGAAATCTAAATGAAAGACGCGCATTAACCTCCAATTACGATCTTGCTTTTGTGACCGGTCAAAAATGGTAACAAATTATTGATTTAATTGTAAACGTCTGCTATCTATGACCCTCGAGAGTATCATTAGCCCGGCTTCGAGGAGATCTGATTCTTAGAATGAAGATGGTTTTTCCCCCCTTTTCTCTCTGCCTCCTCATCCACGGATTCGCTTTTAACCCCGAAGAAACTTCGCTATTGGATGATCTTTTACGGGTCTTTAATTTCCTGACTTCTGAAAAAGGACAAAAAAAAAAAAAAAAAAAAAGACGAAATTCAAGACAGCATTTTTCGAAAACTTTTTCTTACTTTCCTAGACGTCTTCAGCTATGTGTATTGTGTTACACGCCACTAAGAGTTGTTACATATCACTTAACAGTAATATTTGTCTATATACCTCACTTTGAAAATGAGATTTTTACCTCGAAATATTAAAAAAAAACTCGGACACCATATAACACAATTAATTCGAAGAATCAGATCTCCTCGATGCTCGCCTAATGACACTCTCGAGAGTCAGATAGCAGACCGTTACAATTAAATTGTAAAACTGTTCCGACGAGTGTGCTGCACCGGTGCCCCCCTCTACGTAAGTACCCCCGACACTCGTCAGCGATGATAGATCAAATAAAGAATGCACCACTCCATAATAAAGAGCAATGTGTATTTATTTGTACATATATATATATATATATATATGGTCTCGGAAGTTTCTCAACCATTAAAACTATATTAAAAAAAAAAAAAAAAATTATAGTCCCAAGTCTTCCAGTGGAAAATCACTCATGTAAGTCAATTTATTTTTTACAGTTATTATATTAGTTTATTTCTAACACTATTTTAAGGGATCATCAGTTGTATACCATGAAAAACTGTTTCGGGAATTTAAAAACAAGACAGTATTTAATTTCATGGCTTCCCAGCAGAGTTGATCAGACCCCACTTCCCTTAAAAGACAAAACATAAACGTTCCTTATACTAAATCTAATATATATATATATATATATATATATATATCTATCTGCCCCGTCCCACAAAAGTTTGCTCGACCAATAAGGGAAGGAAGAACGCAGATCTATTTCCATGATCACGTTTTCTGTCTACTTTCTATACCGATTTATACGTTTTTCTGTCCTCTTTTTCGTTTTAAAAACTTTCCAGCGCGAGACGTTTTATTCCTTTCTTTTTTATTTATTTCTTTATGTAAGCGATGGTTGTTCTCTTTAAATTTCGTTTGTAACCATTTTACTTCCGCTAACGTATTTGATGTTTTTAATATCCGGCGTCATTTTTTTAAAATGTTGAGCCACCCGCTACCCCCACCCCATAATCAAAGAAAGACAAAGG
Organism: Sepiola atlantica; assembly: GCA_963556195.1. Lineage (NCBI taxonomy): Eukaryota > Metazoa > Mollusca > Cephalopoda > Sepiida > Sepiolidae > Sepiola > Sepiola atlantica. Next base: position 6,694,525 of record OY744546.1, read on the forward strand.
AAGAAAAATAAAATAAAAGTAAAATATTGTTGTTTTTTCTTTAGATCATGAGAAATGACTCACGTTTTTTTTTTTTAACTAGTGATGTTTTCGTCCTATCCTGTTGAAATAAAACAGACTGATATCGGAATCAAATAGCAAGTCAGACAACCCCCGCCGCTTGAAATAAATTCGGAAAGAAATCCTGACTCTAAATAAAAAATCAACGATAGTTTTTAATTTACTAAGGTGTGACTACTTATCAAGGCCCAAATGCGACTCGAGGACAAGAGGTAATGAGTGTCAGGTGGTCGGTGAGACAACACTGATGATTGGTAGTGGAAGTTTGGGAGAATTTGATTATTTAAGAGGACGTCTTAACAAGAATTTGTTTACATTAGACTTGAAAACGACTATGTTGTAGTAAGGTGGGAAGTAGCCCCGTGGTATTGAGATCCACAGACGGGTAGTTCTTGGAATATATATATATATATATTATATATATATATATATATATATATATAGAGAGAGAGAGAGAGAGAGAGAGAGACAGAGAGATAGTTTTTTTTTTGTTTAGTATAATTTGTGTTTCTTTGTGAAATTATACTTTACTGTAAACGTTATTTAAGTGAGATTTAACTTGTGTATTTGCTTTTTAACCTGGATGAGTTTTTTTTACTCCTGTTTTTACAGTAATGTTTAGGTGACGTGTGCCAACGGCAGGAAATCAATTGCTATTTAGAAAAATAAATTTCTTACGAGGCTTGTCTAAAATATTTCCGACCTTAACCCAGAAATAATATTTTAAATACCTGACGGGGTTTGTGACCCTAATCACCTTCAAAGTAAACCCTTGTGTTTGCACACACTTAGCGCACCGATCCATCCACTGCCGGAAACACCTCTGAAAGTCTTCTTTTGGAATGGCGTTCTTCTCCGGCGTCGCGTTCCGCATCATCTCTTCTCTCGTCTTAAAACTGGAACATTTCAGTGGCGTCTTCAATTTTCGAAACAACCAGAAGTCGCAAGGAGCCATGTCTGGAGAGTAGGGAAGTTGGCGAACGACTGGAATTCCATATTTGGCCAAGAAATGTTGGATCTATTGGGGTGAATGTGCGGGGGCGTTGTCGTGATGCAGTTGCCAGTTGTTCGCCGTCCACATGTTTGGTCTTTTGCGCCGAACTGCACCACGGAGACGCCGGAGAATATCTTGTAGTACTCCTTTGTCACTGTTTGTCCTACCGGTGCGTATTCGTGGCGCAGAATTCCACGGATATCGAAGAAGACAGTCAGCATCACCTTGATTTTGCTTCGCACCTGTTGCGCTTTTTTTTTGCCTTGGAGACTCGGGATGCGACGACTGTCTTTTTGTTTCTGGGTCGTACCCGTACACCCATAACTCATCTCTAGTTGTTCAGAAACCTAGGATCAGTGTTGGCGGTTTCTAGAAGGTCTTTTGCAACTTGAAAACGGAGGTCCTTTTGTTCCTGCGACAACAACTTGGGCACAAATTTTGCAGCCACTCTGTGCATGTTCAAATCATCACGCAAAATTACATGTGCGGAATCTTTACTCACTCCGACCTCTTGGGCAATCTCCTGCACGGTTGAACGACGATTTGGGGCCTGTCAGAACGCTCGTCATTCTCCGCTGATGTGCGGCCATTCTTGAATCGGTTGAACACTCGTTAATTCGTGTTACACCAATCGCATCTTCTTCAAACACCTGCTGAATCTTACGAATTGTTTTGCTTTGAGAATCACCAAGCTTTTGACAAAATTTGATGCTGTACTTTTGCTCAAACACGTTCAGTCATATTGAGAGAATCGGTAATCAGACGAACACGTTGTGTAGCACCTCACTCAGCGACCGACAGGCAGCGACTTACGCGGAGGAAGGCGGTGATAACATTCACACATGCGCATGAAGGTGTTTTCCTTACACTGTTTAAAGTGATGCCGCCCTATCGTCTCTATTTCGCACAGGAAAAAAAAAAATAATGGTCGGATACTTTTTAGACAGGCCTCGTATTTCGTATGTCTGTCAGCCTTTAGTTTGAAATTGAATGGTCGCATTTAGAGATTATTTCCCTTTGTTTACTTTGTCAGCGGCGCTCCCCCCCCCACTTCCCCAGCGGCGCTCCCCACTTCCCCTACTCACTGTACATTAATTAAATTCTAAATTTATTTCTCCTGGAAAGCCATAAATTATCCGACGGCTCCGGATCAGCATTTACATTAAGTGAGAGAATCTATAAAAATGTTATCTTCTTGGCGAAATTACAATTTCTTTGTGAGAGTTGATAAGTTCGCTCCGTAGTTTAATGACTTAATTGTAAGTCGGAATGTCTAATGGAAGCAAATGATATTTATATATCACATATGTCTACTTGGACACGTTTAACTTTATTAAATACGAGCGTGGCTACCCGGCGTTTCCCTGAGGCATGGAATGAAATAGAAGAGTTAAAATGTGTGTGTAACATCTTTCTTTAAACACCCCTTCTCTCTCTCTCTCGTACACATGCAGTTAATTTCTGTCTTTTTGTCATGTGAAATAAACTCTTAAAAACCAAATCCGCCGTCCGATCACGGCCGATGGACGCGCGTGCGCGCACACAATTATATATATATATATGTGTGTGAATGTGTATGTGTATGTGTATGGGTGTGTGTTTTAGAGTGAATACATTCCAGAAAAAAATCTGGGTATGAGAGTTCAATGTAATAAACAGAGCAAGAATAAAATAAAATAAAGTAACATAAATTACATAATCACCGGTGCAATAATTTATTTCAACCCTACGGCCTTATTCAAGCATCCAAGCGAGATGATTACATGTTTGAAAATGAAAAAAGAACAACTCAGACTCACAATTTCAAGATATGTATTAAATATGTTGTCGCTCTCTCTATAGGTATATTGAAATGGTGAGTGTGAGTTTCTTCTTTTCATTTTCAAAAATGTAATCATCTCGCTCGGATAAGGTCGAAATAAATTATTGCACCGGGATTATGTGATTCCGTGTTACTTTACTTACTTTTATTCTTGCTCTGTTTATTACATTGAACTCTCATACACGGATTTTTTTCTG
>OY744546.1:6702597-6705097 GCA_963556195.1 Sepiola atlantica
TCGAATCAAATGGCATAGATCTTAGATTTACCTCAACAGGAAATTGAAGATGCATTGGGTGGGGGGAGGGGGGGACAGAAGCGGAGCTCTGTCTATGACGGGGACATGAGGAGGGAGGGAGGGACCCCAACAAGTCATTTTTCAAAAATTGCGTGGGAGGTTTTCTCGTGTCTGGGCCATAGTGACCTCAATTCCAGCCGGGGCGATGGGGAGAGGGGGGGGGGGGGCAGGGTGAGTTAAATTTAAAATGAGAATAGAATTGAATTATAATTACAGTTAAAACTGTCATTTTTGTTGTAATATGTAATTATTATGTAGATAAAAATGTTAGATAATTTTAATTCATGGTATTAATTGCTACTTCTGCATTCTATTTTTATTCTATTTTAATGTAGTTATTTATGGCTTGCTCAATATTTGTAGTGAATTTTGTTGTGATAATATTTTTTTAATTGTGATTATATTATACTAAGATCAATACTAGTGGAATCATTTTATAAAAGACGTTTAATGGTGTTACCATTTTCAGCATTAATAAAATCGATAACAATAACAGTAATGATAACAATGCTAATCATACCTACGATAGTCGCAGTGATAATAGCATTAATAAAAAAATAAAAATAAGATAATAATAATGATAATAATAGTAATAATAATAATAATAATAATAATAATAATAGTAATAATAATTATAATAATAATAATAATTATAATAATAATAATAATAATAATAGTAATAATAATAATTATCACCATCAAATATCTCAAATTCTAGAAGAACATATAACTGTAATATTAAATCAAACTGCCCCCTAAATCAAAAGTGCCTATCAACCCAAGTGGTCTATGAGGCATCTATCTCCTCAAATGAAAACCCATCCCAGACTATTATATTGGTCTGGCAGGTAATAACTTCAAGGAAAGATTCTACAACCATAAACTCTCCTTCAACAACCCTGACCATCCTGGCCAAACTGGACTTTCACTACACTACCACAAAATAAAAACAAAAAAAGAAACTCCCATAATAAAGTGGAAAATCTTGAAAAAATCTAGCACCTGCAAATCAATAAACTCTTCATGTAGATTGTTTAAATGAAAAACTGGAAATTATCCGCTTTAAAGACAAAAACAAACTCCTAAATAGAAAACAAGAGAATCTATCAACTGTAAACATAGTAGATTCTACCTCCTTAGCAACCCACATACCCCACCTTAACCCCACACCAACTCCCCACATAACTAAATTTTTTTTTTTTTTTACAAAAATGAATGATAACATTAAACCCCCCATTATACACTACCTCAAAACACATTATAACCCCCTACCCACCCACCCAAATTTACCACCCAACCCCACCAAGTCCCGATGAATCTATAAATATATAACCACCCACTAAACTATCAATAACATAAAATCTCTAAGTATTACCTATAATTCTCAGCCTCAATAGCCTCTCAGTCATACTACCAATTCTACCAAAATCATCTCCCAAATAAACCCATAACTGGGATAGCTATTAACACTGATATCACTTAGACTAATCTAATCTCAATTACTTAACCCTTCGATTACTATCTTGAACACTTAATTATTGACTGGTACTTAGTCCTTGTCATTGGTAGTAAAACTATAAAAACCTACCATCACTTGTAGACTTATTTCGCCCAATGACTTCACAAGTAGCAGGAGGGTAATGATGGTGATAATTATTATTACTATTAATTATTATTACTATTATTATTATTTTTACTATTATTATTATCATTATTATTATCTTGTTATTTTTATTTCTTATTTTTATTTATTTATTTTTAAATTTTTTAAAATTCTTATTACTGCTATTATCACTGCGACTATCGTAGGTATGATTAGCATTGTTATCATTACTGTTATTGGTATCGATTTTTTAATGCTAAAAATGGTAACACCATTAAACTTCTTTTATATAATGATTCCACTAGTATTGATCTTAGTATAATATAATCACAATTAAAAAATATTATCACGACAAAATTCACTACAAATATTGAGCAAGCCATAAATAACTACATTAAAATAGAATAAAAATAGAATGCAGAAGTAGCAATTAATACCATAAATTAAAATTATCAAACATTTTTATCTACATAATAATTACATATTACAACAAAAATGACAGTTTTAACTGTAATTATAATTCAATTCTATTCTCATTTTAAATTTAACTCACCCTGCCCCCCTCCCCATCGCCCCGGCTGGAATTGAGGTCACTATGGCCCAGACACGAGAAAACCTCCCACGCAATTTTTGAAAAATGACTTGTTGGGGTCCCTCCCTCCCTCCTCATGTCTCATGTCCCCGTCATAGACAGAGCTCCACTTCTGTCCCCCTCCCCCCACCCAATGCATCTTCAATTTCCTGTTGAGGTAAATCTAAGATCTATGCCATTTGATTCCATTTGTCGCCTGACGATGTTGACGCTATTTGCAAGTGTTAACGAAACAGAATATGTTT
>OY744546.1:6710097-6725097 GCA_963556195.1 Sepiola atlantica
GTTTTAGACTATTACAATTATTTTTAACTATAAATAAATTTATTAATTCATTTATTTTTTATTATCGCTAATGTTTTAATTCATTTTGGAACATGACGTTAATTATAAATGCATGATGTTACGCCAAAGAGATACTTATTTTGTACTTATTAAGTAATGTTTTAAGCTATTTATAAGAAAGCCCAAATAGGTATGTTGGTAGTACCTAAGATTGCAGACCTTAAGGTCATGGTTTTGATTTCCAGACATGGCACCGCTTTATTTTTTTGGAAGTTTATTATTCACTATTAATTCAATATTCTTCATTTTATAACGTATTCTAACAGATCTCTGATATTTCGAAATGGGACAAATTTCTGTGATGCATTTATTACATTAAAAATTGACGGACAGACAGACAGACGGAATGTCTATTTATATTAGAAACATTTTCGAGTAATTAGTCTTTCAAAAATATTAAATAAAAAGATACTTAACAATGTCTTACAGTTTTTAAAACCTTTTAGTCACCCCAAACAAGGCATATTGCGACCGAAGCGTAAGGGGCTACTATGATAGTAATTTGATTTTTTGGGGGGTGGGGGAAGGGGTAACCTTGATGGAGAGCTAATCAGCAAGATCTTTGTTAACATTACATTTAAATTGTGTGTGATAAAGTTTCTATTTTCGTGTAAAATATTTGAATTTTCAAATGGGGTGATGTGCCCATGTTATGATTTCTAAAATCTTTAAAAATACTCGACTTTGATTTGAATTTGTGTAACTGCTCACGTGTCTGATGAAGACTCATGGAAGTCGAACACGTTTGCAGTTTTGACGAGTTCCTGTTGAACAGAACATTATATGTATACCAACTTGAAAAGATAGATAAAAAAGAAACAAAAAGGAATATATACATATACATGCATGTATGCACATACACATATATACATACACACATATACATATACACTAAATATACATACATATACACTAAATACACACATGCATGCATACACATACACACATATATGCATACACACATATACATATACATTAAATATACATACATATACACTAAATACACACATGCATGCATACATATACACACATGCATACATACATGCATACACATATGCATACATATACATGCATACACATATAGACACATGCATGCATACATATACACACATGCATACATACATGCATACACATATGCATACATATACATGCATACACATATAGACACATGCATACATACATATACACACATGCATACATACATATACACACATGCATACATACATATACACACATGCATACATATACACACACATGCATACATATACATACACACACATGCATACATACATATACATATACACACATGCATACATATACATATACACACATGTATACATATACATATATGCATACATACATATACATATATGCATACATACATATACATATATGCATACATACATATACATATATGCATACATACATATACATATACACACATACACACACATATACACACATACATATACATATATATAAAGAAATACATCTTGGTCTTTATTAAAGAGTGAGGCATAGATTGAGCAGTTCCAAAGTTTTCATGGTGAATGCAGTTTGTGATTTATAAAAATATATTCGTGATTTTTATAATTCGTTTTTGTGAACTCGGCAGATAGAAAGTAAATAATCGTATTTCATTCGTTTGAAAACTAAGACAAAATTTCCTCTCCGCTCGAAGAAGGCCAGTAATGTCGGCGTGCAGTATGGCACGTCGGTTCGCGGTAACGGGGCGAGATATATTGTGCTTTTGTCCTAATCCTGTCGGCAGGTGGCGCTTCTCTCAGCCTTTCCGCATATTAGTACGTCACTTCCGTTCCCATCACAAGACTTTGTATTCTAAACACATTCAGATTTAAATCACTTTTACAAATAAGATTTCATCGATTATGTTTGTAAAAAAAAAAAAATAGTCATTTAAAAAATGAGATCGCCTAAACCCAGAATAGACATAGCTAAGATGAGTCCATTCAATATATGGGTTTAGTGATTAAAATGCGTGACCGACCATTGAAAACGTTATTTTAAAGTGTAAAATTGAAGAACGACTGATCTAACAATGCTATTTAAAAGTTAATCGTGACAGACGGAGGAAAATACCATTTCCAACTTGAGCGTGACAGACCAAGATAATACTTGATACTTAGGTATGACAGACTGGCCGACACTCAGCTTTTTGATAGGAGCAAAGTGAAGTATCTGTTTTGATACTACGCTTTATCTGTTCTGCCCTGGACCAGTGAAAAAGAAATCCGTCTCGACCGAGGCAAATGATTGGGTTTTCTTTCATTATAAACTGACCTTGTGTCTACCTTTACTCTCATGGGGGGCAAGTAAATAAGGACTGACGAATAGCAAACATTTATTTAAAAAAATGTTTGGATGCGCACTTACAGATTAAAATACGATTTAAAACTTAAGCGCGACAGTCAAACAGACACGCGATTAAAATTTAAATATGAAAGACCAACACAAATGCTATTTCAAACTCAAACGTGACAAACCAACGAACGTGCGATTTAAAATTTAAACCAGAAAGACCAAAAAATACTTTTAAAAACTCACGCGTGATTGACCAACAAAATTTTAGCGTGACAGACCAACGACATTGCGATTTAAAACTTAATCGTGACAGTGTAAAAAAAAATTCTATAAAAAATTAAGCATGATAAACCAACGAACATGCGATTTATAATTGTACACTGCCAGACTAACGAACATGGGATTTAAAATTTAACCGTGACAGACCAACAAAATGCTATTAAAAATTAAGCGTGATAGACCAACAAAATGCTATTAAAAATTAACCGTAACAGACCAACAAAATGCTATTAAAAATTAAGCGTGACAGACCAACAAAATGCTATTAAAAATTAAGCGTGATAGACCAACAAAATGCTATTAAAAATTAACCGTGACAGACCAACAAAATGCTATTAAAAATTAACCGTGACAGACCAACAAAATGCTATTAAAAATTAAGCGTGACAGACCAACAAAATGCTATTAAAAATTAACCGTGACAGACCAACAAAATGCTATTAAAAATTAAGCGTGACAGACCAACAAAATGCTATTAAAAATTAAGCGTGATAGACCAACAAAATGCTATTAAAATTTTAGCGTGACAGACCAACGACATTGCGATTTAAAACTTAAGCGTGACAGTGTAAAAAACAATGCTATTAAAAATTAAGTGCGATAGACCAAACTAAAATACGATTAAAATTTAAGCGTGACAGATCAACATGCGATTTATAATTTAACATCCTATTTAAAAATGAAGGGTTACAGAACAAAAATTCTATTTAAAACTTAAGCATGACAGACCAACGAACATGCAATTTAAAATTTAAATGTGACAGACAAACGAACAAGTGATTGAAAATTTAAGCGTGGCAGACCAAGGAAATGCTATTTACACTGAAACGTGACAAAACAACAAAAAATATCTCATAATTAAGCGTGACAGACTGATATAAATACAATTTCTAATTGAAGTATGACAGACTAATTTAAGTATGACAGACTAAATAAAATGCCATTTCACAGAAGTGTGACATCCCGATCGAACCTAAGATGGAGTAATGGTTCTCGATTCAGCTCTAATCCATGGTACCCCCCCTATAAAACATTCACAAAAAGAACTCGTCTAGCTACAACCACGGCAAAAAAACCTTTCATTTCTCTCTTTTTACCAAAATCCAAACGAAACTTCTACGAACAAAGTTTATTTCCTAGAAGATCCCATCTGTAGAACAAGTTACCACGAGTCTGCTTCCCAACCGACTACAACATGGTCGTCTTCAAGTCTAATGCAAGCAAATACATTTTTGAGGCGTCCTTTTGGATAATCAATTCCTCTTAAGTAATCTTCTGCCCATCCCACCCATTCTTTTCCGGTTCTGTCATGGTTGGGTTAGGGTTAGGGTTAGGGTTGTGATCAGCGTCCAACTGACGATTTCTTTAATCCTTATCTTCGAGTGGCCTCAATAAGCGGTGACCGATTAATATAAAAAACTCTAATTGCGATACTTGGACGTATCTAAAATAAGGTACGCCCATTCAATCTACGCGTTTAGCGATGAAAATGCTATTAAAAACTTGTGACAGACTGACGAACATCCTATTTTTGCATCTCTTGTTGAAGAGACCCGCACTCCTTCAAAAAACAAAACAAAAAAAACACCATGTCATTGAGTATTTACACAAAAAGATAATTTCACGTATATTTCTGCCTAACCTAACCCTAACCATAACTTTACTTTAAGTCAAACCCTAACCCTGTACTGAACTCTAACCTTAACCATAACTAACTCTAACCTTAACCATAACTAACTCTAACCCTAACCATAACTAACTCTAACCCTAACCATAACTAACTCTAACCCTAACCATAACTAACTCTAACCCTAACCATAACTAACTCTAACCTGAACCCGAACCTGACGCTTGTCTATACAGGAGTAAAAAAAGTAAGTCCCCTCTTGTATAATGACAGCGAAAATCTCTCGTTCTAAAATGGAAAAGAATTACGATTAGTTAAAAGGTTCCGGAATTAATAACGAACTCGTTGACTGATTGATAGACGTGAGGTAAAAGAATGACCTCGTTGAATGGCAGAAATGTAGTCATGAAGTCAGTTTCGTCAAATGGTAACGTGATCTCTTTTTCCAGCCAGAGTTGATAGCGATCGGACGTATTAGGCAATCGCTCGTCCAAAGCCCAGATGTGAGAAGGGGAGGGGGAGTCATGAAACAGCCTAGTATAAAAGGGTGGCTTAATGCCTCTCTCTCAGCCATAGGTGTCATATATATATGTGTCATATATATATATATATATATATATATATATGGAAAATGAAAAAGGAAAGCCAAAAACTATTATTTATGTATTCATCAACGTTTCGTCTTTATTGTAGACTTCCTCAAGACGAAGACAATGCAGAAAAAAATATATATTTCCACAATTAGACAAACAACGCAACCACAACACACCACGGACAGGAGGAATCCCTAAACTCAAGTTTCTCCCTCTTTTGGGCTCCTCAGCAGAACTTGAATTTGTAAGCCCCCCCCCCAAAAAAAAAATAATGTAAAAAGGCAGACGACACTAAAGCATATGAATGCTAACTCAAATGAATTTAGCAGCTTTTGGGTAGTCTAAAGAAATAATCGCATTCTGCCCCTACCGAGAAAACAGTAATATGACAAAAAAAAAAAAGAAAAAAAAATTAGTTCAAGAGTAAATACAAATGTAGGAAGATTTTTTTTTTATGGACTGAGAGAAAGCATTGCTCGTAGAGGCTAGTACGAATAAGATGGGTTAGGGTTAAGGTTAGGGATAGGGATTTTTAAAAATAGCCTTACAAAAAATAAAGTTAAAAAACCTTCCTAAAAAAATACAATAAAGTTGAGTCACTTAATGATTTCAAGAAAATTATTAAACCCATCCTCAACAAGGGGGGGGGGGGTAGGGTTAGGGTTAAAAAAATAGCCTTACAAAAAATAAAGTTAAAAAACCTTCCTAAAAAATACAATAAAGTTGAGTCACTTGATCATTTCAAGAAACTTATTAAACCCATCCTCAACAAGGGGGGGGGTAGGGTTAAGGTTAAGGTTAAAAAAATAGCCTTACAAAAAATAAAGTTCAAAAACCTTCCTAAAAAATACAATAAAGTTGAGTCACTTAATCATTTCAAGAAAATTATTAAATCCATCCTCAACAAGGGGGGGGGGGGTAATTGACTGACCATTAAAAAAAAAATGAAAAAGTTGTTTCTTGGTTGTTTCTAATGAATTGTTTGGCGAAAGCTCCGGATTTTCCGATCTGTTCCGTAAATAGCAATCATAAACATTCGGGCCGATATGGATCCTAGTCTGGAGAAATACCAGGAAATAAAATAGAGTTGTTTGTTTTTCGCCATTGTTTACAGATGTATCGACAAAGATGGAGACCGACGTTTAATTGTATTTCGGCTCGATGACATTTTGTTTTCTTACCTTCCAGCCCCGCCCCAAAAACTTTTATTTTATTTTTGTAGTTATTGTTGTTGACTATTTTAAAAGTTTAAGACGTAAATAAATATTTTGTTTCCTGAAAAATAGACACTTAGTTTAAAACATTGCTTGATATTTTTGAACAACATATTAGACATTTTTGAAAGCCAATTAAACAATGGGAATTTTTAAAGCATAAATTAGCTATTTATTTGAAAGACTTGAGCATTCGACCGTGGCCGCCATTCACTGGAAAATGACGTCATGCATTACATGTAACAAACGGAAGCGTCGAACAGTAAGACTATGGGCATTTTAACCCCTCCCTTCACTTAAAAAAAAAAAATCACCAACATTCAGGAAATCAACCAATTTTAATGAAATTTTCAGTTTTTTATTAATTAAAGATAACTGAACATAATTAACCCAATACTCTATGAGAAATCTTAGTGTCAATGTATTTCGTGTAATTTGTATAGGCTAGACAGCAAACATTACATTAATCTAATCTAATATATAAAGTAGAGACGTTTTTTCCCCTGTCACTTCTCGGAGAATAGGAAAATAACCACATGCATGACAGGCTACTGGACTCACAATTATATTACACTTATTCACTCGAGTGTGTTTTAGTAAATTTGTTATTCTTCTTTCCCAACTAACACTGAATATTACATTTGGCCCGCCCGCCACGATTCTCCGAAATACCAACTCCATATAGGTGGTAGCAAAAACTTTTCCCCCAAACAATTCTGTACTGTGACTACACTCATCGACACCGGGGGAACTAATAAACACAGTTTAATTTTCACAAAAACACCGGTTGTTATTTAACACGCATGCCAATAATGAAGCTTCGGTTAATTGGAGTATTTTCACATGAATTTGTAACCCGAAACAGTGGCGCAATGGGTAAGAATATACGTTTCATGATCGCCAGTTTTAGCGTTCGATCCCATTCTACTCTACCACTTTTTTTTTTTTTTTTTAAATTTAAAACATTCGCCAACACGGTAGACGGGACAGAAAAAACAATAGGCCGTTTCTTTTTTTATTCGACGTCATGTAATAGGTAGTACTTTCTCCCGTGCAACGCCGGTCGACGGGTTCCGCTCGTACTTAATAAAATGGTGTTGTCATAATTTTTTTAATTTTTAAAACATGAAAATTTTTCTTTGAAAAATAATTTGTCTGATTTAATATTCATTCTTTAATTAAGTTCATTCTTTCCGGATTATTTTTTATGTTCGAGTTGATTGTTATGACAACCTGGTCTACATCGAAATGAAAATACTATTATGAGAATATCTCTTGGTTTATAAACACAAGAATACAAATCCCTTTTTAGAGAGCCTTATTCTTTATATGAACATTTCATTATAATTAGTTTTAGCTGAATAATATGAGTTGCTCTCATTCCCCCCCAAAATAAATGATGTTTCTTGATTTAAAACAAAACAAAACAAAAACACCTTTACTAAAGTTATATCACAGAGTACTAAAAAGAAAAAGCGCATAAATGTATTTATGAAATTAAAGCATCGTAGATATTAACAATAAAACAACTCTTTTAAAATATAGTTCTCATATATTACAAAAAAGCCCGGAATTCCGTATTGATAACGACCAAATAGATTAATACCATTTTAATAAATTTATTTATTTAATAAAATATAGTTTCTGAAAAAAAAACAAAAACAATAAAGTTTATTTTCAATAAAGTAACATTTTGACCAAAAAATTGTAATAAAATTGACAGTGACTTTTCATAGTTGAAAATTTTATAAAACGGACATAAAACTATATTTCATTACAATGTTATAATAAATGGGTTTTTAAACTGAAGAATAAACCAAACATGAAAAATTACGAATTTATTAAAGTAACACAAAATCAATAATTCAACTATATATAATAGAACATTTATTGAAATAAATTAAAATGTGTGTGTTTTTTTTTTGCAAAGCAAAGTTTTTATACAATGTAGTAAAAAAATGTAATAAATCCAAACAGTCATGTGTTTTGTTTGGGGGGGGGGAGAGATTTTAATGAAACTTAATTAGTCTAAAATTGTATATTTTATCTCAAAATAAAATTCTAATTCATTTTTTAAAATATGAAATTCGAACTTTAATCACGGACGTCGTAATATAATGCAATGCCTTATCTTTGAACACCAGTATCGATTAAAACAATGTCTTTTTTCTTAAAAAAAGGAAATACGTTTGAAAAAAATGAACAAGGTAACAATTATTTCCAAGTGAATGAATAATCCTTAGGAAAGTAGCCGTGTTTTTGGTAGTAAATAACGTCAAAATAGCAGGAACAATTTTAATATGATTTCCAAGTGAATGAATAATCCATGCTGTATATGAATCTTGATTAAAGACGCACGCATGCGCATTACTGCACAACTAACTTCCGGACCTGATTGATCGTGGGTCTGAGAACCACGACCAATGACACCACCAGAAAATCTCGACTCAGTCGTTAGGCATGCTATAACGATGGCCCGGCTCGACGCAAATGTTATTCAAATATCAAGAAATGTTTTTAAAAAAGTGACTATTTTTAATTATCTCAAAACACGCAGTTACACGATACACACGTCGACATTCAAACCTCGACCGTCAATTCCACCGGACAGACGCCTATCTCAAAGTGGATAATATGTTTCTAACAAGAAAGATTAAAAAGAGGAAAAAAATGTCCATTATTTTAGAAAGCCCAAGTTTTTAAAATAAAAAATTTATTACAATAAAAATTCACATAAGTTTGAAATAACATTTTTGTAGGGTCTGCCACGCTAAAGTTTGAAATAACATTTTTGTATGGTCTGTCAAGCTGAAGTTTGAAATAATATTTACGTTGGTCTGTCGCGCAAAAGTTAGAAGCACCATTTTCGTCGGTCTGTCATGTTTAAGTGTTAAATAATATCTTCATGTGTGTCACGCTAAAATTTGAAAAATTATTTTTGTCGCTCTGTCACGCTAAAGTTTGAAAAATTATTTTCGTCGCTCTGTCACGCTAAAGTTTGAAAAATTATTTTCGTCGCTCTGTCACGCTAAAATTTGAAAAATTATTTCGTCGCTCTGTCACGCTAAAATTTGAAAAATTATTTCGTCGCTCTGTCACGCTAAAGTTTGAAATAAGTATGACAGCTCGAAGACAATGTTAAGTTTTAAATAACATTTTCGTCAGTCTGTAATGTTTAAAATTGAAATAACATTTTCGTCAGTCTGTAATGCTTAAAATTGAAATAACATTTTCGTCAGTCTGTAATGCTTAAAATTGAAATAACATTTTCGTCAGTCTTACTGTCATAATATCTTATTGTACTAATGAGTGATCACTAATCAAGGCCAAAAGTCATCCGAGGATAAGAGTTAAATAAATGAAATGATTGTCATTTTAAAGATGAAGGACCTCAAGAGATGATTGAAGATGATTAATTGAATGAACTAAGTTTGGTTAATCGTGGATTCAAAGATAAACCTTTTGTAACCTGCAGGGAAGCAGTCCCGCAGCAATGTGATTCACAGATGATAAGACTTTGCGAAACAACTGTTCGTGGAAAGTTCGTCTCACCGCAGAGTAAAAAAAAGTTTATTTTCATCGCCAGTCTGTCAGGCTTACATTTGAAATAGAATTTTTGTCAGTCTGTCAGGCTTACATTTGAAATAGAATTTTTGTCAGTCTGTCAGGCTTACATTTGAAATAGAATTTTTGTCAGTCTGTCAGGCTTACATTTGAAATAGAATTTTTGTCAGTCTGTCAGGCTTACATTTGAAATAGAATTTTTGTCAGTCTGTCAGGCTTACATTTGAAATAGAATTTTTGTCAGTCTGTCAGGCTTAAATTTGAAATAGAATTTTTGTCAGTCTGTCACGCTTACATTTGAAATAGAATTTTTGTCAGTCTGTCAGGCTTACATTTGAAATAGAATTTTTGTCAGTCTGTCAGGCTTACATTTGAAATAGGATTTTTGTCAGTCTGTCACGCTTACATTTGAAATAGAATTTTTGTCAGTCTGTCACGCTTACATTTGAAATAGAATTTTTGTCAGTCTGTCAGGCTTACATTTGAAATAGAATTTTTGTCAGTCTGTCAGGCTTACATTTGAAATAGAATTTTTGTCAGTCTGTCACGCTTACATTTGAAATAGAATTTTTGTCAGTCTGTCACGCTTACATTTGAAATAGAATTTTTGTCAGTCTGTCACGCTTACATTTGAAATAGAATTTTTGTCAGTCTGTCACGCTTACATTTGAAATAGAATTTTTGTCAGTCTGTCACGCTTACATTTGAAATAGAATTTTTGTCAGTCTGTCAGGCTTACATTTGAAATAGAATTTTTGTCAGTCTGTCACGCTTACATTTGAAATAGAATTTTTGTCAGTCTGTCAGGTTTACATTTGAAATAGAATTTTTGTCAGTCTGTCACGCTTACATTTGAAATAGAATTTTTGTCAGTCTGTCAGGCTTACATTTGAAATAGAATTTTTGTCAGTCTGTCACGCTTAAGTTTCAAAAACTTTTCCCGCGAGCAGATTGAATGGATGCAACTTTAGAATATCCGACATTGTTTATGGATTTCCATATTACTTCATGCGTTTCCGTGCATATTAAGAAACCATCTAAAAAAGGAAAAAAAAAAAAAGATTCATCCATCGGATTGACTTGTTTGCCCCGCCATTAATTCAGTCGCCATTTTGTAAAAAAAAAAACAAAAACGCATTAGTCGTCCTTTCAATTCTGTCGGAAACAGACACACTTTTATATATAAAAACCGAACCAATAAATACATTATTCACCCAATTATGTGCAGTAAAATAGTAAGTTATATGAATGTTGTTTTTTCCCCTCACACACACACACACTTTACTACATCTTCAGTTTAAAACAAGGGATTTATTTTTCATGAAACCATGGCTTTTCAAAGAATTGAATTCTTATCAGAGGAATACAGATTGAGGATTAAATCTTTTCATGATAAGTTCTATTTCAAAGATATAAATCATATCTTTATTTTTTTGTTCCTTATATATATATATATATATATTAAAATTTGTATAATTGGGCAGCATTCCTTTTATGCCTGTTTGATTAAACAGGAGTGCCAACTTCTGCTTATTCAGCTTTTGATCGTTTTCTTTTAGTCTTCGTACGACGGATTTGATGTTATAATCCAAGGAGTGTAAAAAAATCTCCGTATTTTGTGCGAACGTTTTCGACCGACAAATCCTTTTAGACTGACGCAATATTAATTTTTGTCTCGATCCAGAGTGCCCCCTTTTATTGGAGCTTGATTTTCTTCACATTCAAAACCGACCTCATGTCTACCTCTGCCCTCGTGGGGAGGCGAGTAAATAAGTACTTCGTTTGACGGTGCAGATTCGTTTATCGCATTTCTGTAGTTTTTCAGCCAACTTTGATTTGCCGCGCTTTAAAAACAACGACATTTTCTTTTCTTTTAATCTCGCTGTTCAATAGATCCAATTGAGGCTCACGTAACCGTGAAAGTCTTTGATAGAAGCCGAAACACGCACCAGACGCGGCTCCAATCCTAACCCGACCACTCGATGAACGGTGTTTATCGAATCGTACGTCACTGCGACCTTTTATTGCTGCAGCGACAACATTCAAAAACCGTGACGGATCAGACACGACGCCATTAAACTATTCCGTCTTATCAAGAAGTATATTCAAGACTTCTAGTCTTAGATATCAAAGCACACACAGACACCCACATAATATATATATATATATATATATATATGTATATATATATATAGAGAGAGAGAGAGAGAGAGAGATAATTATCTATATTCTCTCCGAACTGAATTGTTTTTCGAAGATCTATTGTATATCAATATAATGTAAACAGTATTTGAAAATCGATATACTTTTTCAAATATACTGAAGAAGAAAATCATTTACATTCTGTATCTTTACTCAAATGTAACTTAACTGATGAAAATATTTTTTAAAAAGCTGAGTATATAGAAAGTGACATTGTTGAATATTCATTTCCGGAGCATGTTTCAAATATTTTAAATCATAATTAATCATAATTATTTATAATTAATCATAATTAACCATTATTAATATGTTTTGAACTTTGGAAATATTCACAACTCTTCTCCCCCCCCCCAAAAAAAAACATAAAAGAGAACCAATGTTATGTATATGTTCAAATGTAACTGTATCTGTAACTACAGCAGCAGCAACAGCAAGAAGAAAAAGAAAAAGAAAAAAGGCATTAGGCGAATAGGATAGCTATAAATATTTGTGAGTTCTAGAAGCAGACACCATCGAATTTACAGAAATGAAAGAGAAGATTAGAAAAGAATACCCGAGAAGAACAAGGAAACTCTTAGAAACGATATTATATAGCAGAAATCTAGTAAAAGGAATAAACACCTGGGAAGTATCACTAATAAGATACTCTGGACCATTCATAGGCTGGACTAACTCAGGCACCTTGACCAGAAGACTAATGACCATGCACTACACTCAAAAGACGATGCAATCAGACTACGTGAAAAGAACAGGAGGAAAAGGACTGGTAAGTATACTAAACAGTTTGGAAGGCACAAAAAAGAGCTGGATAAATACATAAAACAGAACAGAAAAGCTGATCAATAACCACTCCATGGACGTTTCATAAGATTAATTAGAAAAGTGACCAACCAACATTCCTGGCTACGAAAAGGACACCTGGACAGAGAAACGGGATCTCTACCGACAGCTGCACATAGCAATGCGATAAGAACTAACTATATAAAAGCTAAAATAGATACACCCAGGAAAATAGTAAATGTAGATTATGTGGACAAAGAGACGAAACAGTAAATCACATAAATGAATGCAGCAAACTAGCCCCAAAAGAATACAATAACAGACACGAGTGCGTGGGGAAAGAAGTACACTGGGAACTATGCAAACGACTGCATTTCGAACATGTGGACAAATGGTACAAACATAAACCAGAAACAGAAACACTGGAAAACGAAAATCACAAAATCTTCTGAGACAGAGGTCCAAACAGGTAACTTATACAAGCAAGGAGACCGGATATCATAAGGAGGAAAAATCCTGCCAAATCGTAGATTTGCCTGTTTTAGCGGATGACAGAGTGAAGATAAAGAAAACGGAAAAAGGAAGGAAATACACAGAACTGGCCAGAGAATTGAAAGGGATATGGAGCATGAAGAAAGTCAATATAATACCAATAATCATAGGAGCACTGGGAACAATCCAAAAGAAACTAGAAAAAAAAGACTGGGAGGGATCACGGAAACCATACAAAGGACGGCAATTTTTTAAATTCTTGTACAGAAAAAAAATTAAATTATTTTCAGCGCATTCTTTTATTATAAACAAAAAACAAACACTGCCTCCCCCACCCAAAAAGAAAATCGAAAAAAAAAACATAACGAATAATTCTGAGAATATGTTTTTTAGTTAGCGTAAGAAGAAATCCTTCTAGAATAAGACAATTTTTGTTTTGTTTGGAGAGCGGGATTTTTCGCGAATAATGTTGAAAATAGCTTTTTAAACGTTTTTTTTATAGTTTATAATCAATGTTTTTTTAATAGTTTATAAACTATAATACATTGATTATAATCAATGTTCTTTTTATAGTTTATAATCAATGGTTTTTTTTAGTTTATAATCAATGTTTTTTTTTAGTTTATAATAAATGTTCTTTTTATAGTTTATAATCAATGTTTTTTAGTTTATAATCAATGTTTTTTAGTTTATAATCAATGTTTTTTAGTTTATAATAAAGTTTTTTTTTTATCTATAATCAATGTTTTCGCGTTTGTTCGAAAATACATGTTAAATAGTTTATATTCGAAATATTGTTTTGATAACATATTAAATGCAGAATTTTACCGTAGAAATTTTATTTCGCCTAAGAATAAATCTTTTTAGACTGAGGCAATATTAATCTTATTTGGAGAGTAGGATTTTCCACAAACAATATTGAAAATAGTTATTAAATAGTTTATTTTGCAATAATTCTTTTTGTGTGTAAAAATCAATGTTTTCGTGTTTGTACGAAAACATTGATTTTTAATAGCTTATATTGGAAATATTGTTTTAATAACGTATCCGATACAGACTATTCTCGAATAATTTTTTTACCGCTTAAGAAATCCTTCTAGACTGAAACAATGTTCATTTTGTTTGAAAATACATTCTAAATAGTTTATATTGAAAGTTTTGGTTTAATAACGTATCCAATACAGAATAATCCCCAACAAATTATTTTATTCCACTTAAGAAAAAAAACCTTCTAGACTGAGGCAATTTTATTTTGTTTGGAGAGCCGGATTTTTGCATACACACAAGGTCGGTTTTTAGTGTAACTGAAATTGAATCTTTCGCTAAATAGATCTGAAGCAAGGCGATCCATAATACAGGCCTGGCAAACATGCAACTGAGGTCCACGACTGGGGGCAGACATATGAAGACCAAAATTATTACTAAATAATAATTACAGAGAAAAGTTTTAGTAAATAATTTCTTAGTAATGTCCAGTAATTAGAAACTATACATATTATTAGGAAGCAGCTTACAATAATTGATTTATTTTCATTAAATCGAATGTAAAAAGTGCAAAAATATAAAAAAACTAAATTCACAAAAAAAATCAATGAATTCATCATAAATCAGACATCTTTGACATGCCAAAAATGATGAGTCAATTTGTTTATATTGATAACTTGATTACAGAAAATATAATGACATAATACAATCAGATGTTTAATTTGTTGAATAAAATGTTGAATTTGCTTATTCAACATTTTACAAACTCAAATACTTTATGGACAAAATAATGTTTGAAGAAACAATTTTGATATTTTTTACAAAAATCAGAAGTAAATTTCTTTTGTCAGCTTAAATGCTAGTTGGGTCCGACTTTAAAAAT
>OY744546.1:6730097-6780097 GCA_963556195.1 Sepiola atlantica
CGCTTTATTTTCACGACCTTTACAAGTATTTCCCTCTGGCGTAACGGTTAACGACGACGTATTTTTGACTTCGGCCCGACTGGTTTATAGTTCGATCCCAACCAACGTCTAAGATTTTTTTTCTACATTTTAAGGGGAAGGGGAAGGGAGGTAGGGAGGGGACGACCGGGAAGACACATATTAATACAATAGCGTGTGTGATTTTGTGTGTCATGCTTACATCGAAAGCAACGACCTTCCGAATCTTTGTATGCTACTCACCTGGTTAAAAAGTACTTTTTTGTGTTGCTTTAAATTTAAAACTATTTTTTTGTTTTTTATGTTGGCGTTTTTACGGGCATTGTCTATTTAATTACGTTTTCTTTTGGTTGTAGAGAGGGCCAGTATTATTTATTTATTTATTTTTTTTTGAACGGATGGCATATCAACCTTTTTTAGTAAATATGCGCAGTGTCCATCGTACACGAGTTACCATTTAAAAAAATTATTTCACTCTTATATTTCGCTCATAATAAAGCAAGCGTAACTAATAAATAGAGGGTGCTTTGTTACATTAGGACCCGCGCTAACTTTGACACCGTCGTTAGAGTTAGGATCAGTGTGGCAGACGATAACTTCATCAACTTTTTCAGTTTTATTTTCAAGAAATAATAATAAAAACGAACACAACACGATGTAAGTAAAAATAAAAGTTTTAAAATTTAAAAATTCCGTGTAATTTACACGGGTCCCGCTAGTAATAAACTGTTATATTAGTTTCGGCTTCAGACAGACCGATACCGCATCTTCAATAATAATAGAATTATTAAAAATTAAATTATCGACGTAATTCCATTATTTTATTTGAATAATATATCCAGAGGAACAGCGAGTGCGAACACTGTTCAAGCATAATTTGTTTACTGTCATTTTTTGACAAAGGTTATACACTATTAAATTAATAATAAATACCGTTTTTTTCCCCGCCACACAATATGCATTTTTGTTTCGGAAGAAACGACCGCGTTTTCAGACATGAGGTAAGTGTGTGCAGAGGTTCGCGCAAGAAGCGGAAGTTGGCGAGATTTCGGCTGAATTGTTCCGTCCGACGCACCTCAACAATTCGGTACTTATATCGATCTTGACCCAGTTTTCGCGAGTTTCTTGTCGGAAGCGTTCGGCTATCCTACGCAAACGCCCGAGAGATGACGAGCCGATTTGTACCAGACGACAATTTTGATACGATGCTGCGTCCTATGATTTTAATGTTTTTCTTGTTTTGTTTTTGTTGTTAGGGTTAGGGTTAGGGTTAGAGTTTAGGGTTAGGGTTAAAAATATTTATTTGATAACAGTAATTTCGCTCTGTTTTGCTTGTTTTATTTGTTTTGTTGTTTAAAAAATTTCTTGCAAATATAACTAAAAATTATAGGACGCAGCAACGTATCAAAATAACAAAAAATTATTTGATAACAGTAACTTCGCTATGTTTTGCTTGTTTTTTTTTTTTTTGTTGTTTCTTTTAGAACATTTCTTGAAAATATAACTTACAATCACAGGACGCAGCACCGTATCAAAATTGTCGTCTGGTACAAATCGGCTCGTCATCTCTCGGGCGTTTGCGTAGGATAGCCGAACGCTTCCGACAATAAATTCGCGAAAACTGGGTCAAGATCGATATAAGTACCAACAATTTCTTTTTGACAATCGCCTCCTGTCGATGTGAGCGTCTTATGGTGGACAAACTACGGTAAATAAATCTATACGACTTGTTTATACAATCAGAATGTCTGCCTTGACACTCCACCCAACTTGTCTGCAAAACTGACCGTCGCGATACCCATTCAGGATATTTGGTGGCGCCAGGTATTTAATCGAATCATTCGGTTGAGGAAAGTCTGTGATTGGCGTCTTATCTTAGACTTTCTCTAAGATCGTTAAAATAAATCAATTGACACGAAGGATAAATAAAGATGGAACATATAGATGTTACATATAACATAGCAGTGATATGCTTTGAAGTTATATAATTTATTTGAAAAATATATGTTACATATTTCACAAACGTAACGCGGTTTCATCCAGATGGGATGACTTTTTACATTTTAGAGAAATCTACGCCCAGTGGAATCGTCAGCGTACTGGGCATAGATTTTTTTAAAATGTAGAAAGTCAGCCCATCTGGATGAAACCGCGGTGCGTTTGTGAATGATGTAACATAGTTTTCAAATAAATGATATACGCTGTCACTCCTTAGCGGTCGAGCACTTTATGATTTATTTTCAATATAACCTGCCACACACACCCATATATATATATATATAGTAATCCAGGTAAAGTAGTCCACAGAATTTAAACTGGGCTGATAAAAAAAGGTGCTCAATAGTAAAGTGAGCTATTTATATAAAAAATTTTCTTTATACAGACCAGACATGCAAAAAAAAAGCCGCTACACTGGCATGTCGATGTTATCAATCAATAGTTATTAGAAACTACGATCTCATCAGACGGAAAAAAGTCTGATCTTTCACTGAGATTTTTCTGGCTTATATTTTAAATTAAGGATTCTGAAGAAATGAGTCCGTCTTTTATGGAAAACTACCTTGATAATTTGTTACTGTACAGTTTTCTGGAAACAATTTGTTCGGGGTATAAATTATCATATAATGATATAAAAATCTTTAAAAACACACACTAATATATATATATATATATATATATATATATATATATATATATATATATCCGTGCCATACTGTAACCGTATGAAATCATCGCTAGCCTCTCCGAAGAGAGTGTAAGCTTGAAACGTAAATAATTTCTTATGAAGACGTTCGTTATCCGAACAAAATCGGTAAAACTTTTCGTTTCTTTGATGATTTTTCATGTATTGAAAACTCGCACACAAACACTTAAAAGAAATCAATAGAGTGCTCGATCACAAAAAGTGAGAGCTAAAATACAAATTATTTATTTTAAAACTATGCATTACAGTTTCAGATACGTACTGAGGTTTTATTTATATTTAAAATACACACACACATATATATATATATATATATATATATATATATATATATGAAATGAAAAACCAAGAGATATTTTTTATATATTCATCAACGTTTCGTCTTTATTGTAAGACTTCCTCAGGATGATTATTTTAAGAAAAATGTCATGCAAAAAAATATCGCTTGGTTTTTCCTTACGGCGGATTACTTCCTTTCTCATTATATATATATAGATATAAATTATTTATTTAAAAACTATAATGTAAATTAATACTTTTCATTGAATATTAAATGATAGAACATCACACACTGGTAGAATTTCATTGGCTAAACATTACTTTGCTTTCTTTTTTTGCTGGGGGGGGGGGTCTCCTAACTTTCGTATCTCTGAATTTTCAATAAGTTTACGTCTTAACTTAATGATAATTTTACAATAACTTTTTAATAATAATCTTTTTTTAAAATACATTTTATTAGGTTTTGAACTATCTGGCTTGCACTAGTCCTAATCTTGGTCGCACTTTGCTTAGCTCCATATTAGAGACACAAAATGGCCGATTTTCCATGAATGGATCTTTTGGTTCCTTTTGGGAACTGTTTTCTGTGGTAAATGTTTTTTGGGAACTGTTTTCTGTGGTAAATGTTTTTTGGGAACTGTTTTCTGTGGTAAATGTTTTTTTGGGAACTGTTTTCTGTGGTAAATGTTTTTTGGGAACTGTTTTCTGTGGTAAATTTTTTTGGGAACTGTTTTCTGTGGTAAATGCATAACAAATATCTTTGATTTGTTTGAGGGTTTGTTCTGTGGAAGTGATGTATTGCTTTTCTGATGAGTGGCATGAACGTAGTGGTAATTAAGTTTATTCCTGTTTTTTTTCCTGCACGCAACAATTTAAGAGTTTGCGTTGAATTATTTTGAAAATCGACAAGAACTGAATAAAGACTTAGTTATAGGAATGTTAAATACCATTGTTTACTTATATATATATATATATTTTGTTTTTACATTCCCAAAACAGTTTTTCATGGTAAACAACTGATGATCCGTTAAGACTAGCGTACATTTTTGGAAGCAAACTAATATAGTGACTGTAAAATGTAAATTGATTTACAAGAAAAGTGATTTTTCTACCGAAGGACTTGGGACCAAAATGATTTTTTTTCATATAGTTTTAATGGTTGAAAAACTTCAGAGACATCAAAAATTTGGGAAAGTTCATTTTTTAAGCATCTTTAAAATTTAAAACTTAAAGAAAGAGGCAAAAATGCCTTCAAAAAACCATGTGTTAGATGCAGATATTATTTTTTGAAATCAAAATGAAAAATAAAAACAATATTTTTTCTTCTTCATCTTGACTAAATAAGGTTAATACCTTTTATTTGTCTAAAGCTCTGACGAGGTTTGTTATATCAAGCGAAATATTAGATAAAAATTTCAAGATGAAGAAAAAAAAATTGTTTTGATTTTTTTATTATTTTGATTTTAATAAAACTATTTCTTAAAGTTTAATATATATATATATATTAATAAAGGTAAAACGTTTTTATAACCCTTTAATAAATGCTGGACAATTGCCCCACTAGCTTGTTTGAAAGTCTCTTTAGGCGTTTTTGTCATTATTTCTAAAACCTATTAAAGGTAAAGGTCGCATAGCCTGGACGCGCACGAGTGTCGTTGCCGACATCGCACACTGCCCAGCGGCGGTGATTTGTTAAGAATCACCATGTCTAGGGCACAGCATATGGAAGGCGGAGCCCATCCCTCTCCTTCCGCGGCCTTGAACCTTCCCTGAGTTTTAGTCAGGTACCCATTTACTGCAGAGGGAGTTTTCAGACCCGAAAATTCGCATGCCGTGAGTGGGATCGAACCCGGGTCGTCCAGCCCAAAGACAAGTGCTATAACCACTCGTCCACAGGCCCTCCCTGTAAAGAGAGAAAACAATTGTGAATCTAATACATAGAATAAATATAATGAATATTAATCGGGAGGAATTTTATCCTGAACTGAGAAAATATTTTCTAAAATCTAAACTTCTGTACGCGTGGTGTCGTTTGGGGAGGGGAAAGTTATGCACATTGTCCTATAAATATTTATTTTGCCCAAAAGCGTTCGCCGTTGCTGTATTGATTCCAATTAAACATTAGATATTTCTGTTTTTGCTGCGGGCTTATCAATTACTTCCATTAGATATCGTGTTTGTAAATAACAATTTTATAGTTTATCGACAATATAGTATAAACTGTTTAAAAATAGATGTGAAGCAAGTCAATCATTTCTTAATTTCGTTGTTTTTTAGAGCATGAGATATAAATTTACGTTAGTTTAGTCGATCACAATAAAATATAATTTCCGTTGGTTGTTGAGGGTAATGGTGCAATATAACGTTGATTGGTTATTGAGAATAATATTGAAATATTATTTGTTAGTTTTGAGGTTTACTATTCCAATATAATTTTCGTTGTTTTTTTATATTTAAACATTATGCTCAACAAACAACAAAAATCATATTCCATATTAAGCTTAATGTAAATATATGATTTTCGTTGGTTATTGAGTTTAGCATTGAAAT
The DNA here is from genome assembly GCA_963556195.1 of Sepiola atlantica. NCBI lineage: Eukaryota > Metazoa > Mollusca > Cephalopoda > Sepiida > Sepiolidae > Sepiola > Sepiola atlantica. Next base: position 6,735,649 of record OY744546.1, read on the forward strand.
ATAAGTTTTGTTTGTTGTTTAGCTGAATATCCAGATATAATTTTCTGGTTGTCGAGCATAATGTTGAAATAGGATTGTGGTTTGTTTTTCAGGCATTAAGTTGAAATAGAATTTTTGTTTTATCAAGTTAAAATGGTTGAAATCTAATTGTCGTTTGTTTGTTTACGACAATATTCTCTTTGGTTAACCTTCTTTTAAGTTGAGCTCAATGGTACAATATAACGTTGATTGTCGAGCTCAATGGTACAATATAACGTTGATTGTCGAGCTCAATGGTGCAATATAACGTTGATTGTCGAGCTCAATGGTACAATATAACGTTGATTGTCGAGCTCAATGGTGCAATATAACGTTGATTGTCGAGCTCAATGGTACAATATAACGTTGATTGTCGAGCTTAATGGTGCAATATAACGTTGATTGTCGAGCTCAATGGTACAATATAACGTTGATTGTCGAGCTCAATGGTACAATATAACGTTGATTGTCGAGCTCAATGGTGCAATATAACGTTGATTGTCGAGCTCAATGGTACAATATAACGTTGATTGTCGAGCTCAATGGTACAATATAACGTTGATTGTCGAGCTCAATGGTGCAATATAACGTTGATTGTCGAGCTCAATGGTACAATATAACGTTGATTGTCGAGCTCAATGGTACAATATAACGTTGATTGTGGAGCTCAATGGTGCAATATAACGTTGATTGTCGAGCTCAATGGTACAATATAACGTTGATTGTCGAGCTCAATGGTGCAATATAACGTTGATTGTCGAGCTCAATGGTACAATATAACGTTGATTGTCGAGCTTAATGGTGCAATATAACGTTGATTGTCGAGCTCAATGGTACAATATAACGTTGATTGTCGAGCTCAATGGTACAATATAACGTTGATTGTCGAGCTCAATGGTGCAATATAACGTTGATTGTCGAGCTCAATGGTACAATATAACGTTGATTGTCGAGCTCAATGGTGCAATATAACGTTGATTGTCGAGCTCAATGGTACAATATAACGTTGATTGTCGAGCTCAATGGTGCAATATAACGTTGATTGTCGAGCTCAATGGTGCAATATAACGTTGATTGTCGAGCTCAATGGTACAATATAACGTTGATTGTCGAGCTCAATGGTACAATATAACGTTGATTGTCGAGCTCAATGGTACAATATAACGTTGATTGTCGAGCTCAATGGTGCAATATAACGTTGATTGTCGAGCTTAATGGTGCAATATAACGTTGATTGTCGAGCTCAATGGTACAATATAACGTTGATTGTCGAGCTCAATGGTGCAATATAACGTTGATTGTCGAGCTCAATGGTGCAATATAACGTTGATTGTCGAGCTCAATGGTGCAATATAACGTTGATTGTCGAGCTCAATGGTACAATATAACGTTGATTGTCGAGCTCAATGGTGCAATATAACGTTGATTGTCGAGCTCAATGGTACAATATAACGTTGATTGTCGAGCTCAATGGTGCAATATAACGTTGATTGTCGAGCTCAATGGTACAATATAACGTTGATTGTCGAGCTCAATGGTGCAATATAACGTTGATTGTCGAGCTCAATGGTACAATATAACGTTGATTGTCGAGCTCAATGGTACAATATAACGTTGATTGTCGAGCTCAATGGTGCAATATAACGTTGATTGTCGAGCTCAATGGTGCAATATAACGTTGATTGTCGAGCTCAATGGTACAATATAACGTTGATTGTCGAGCTCAATGGTACAATATAACGTTGATTGTCGAGCTCAATGGTACAATATAACGTTGATTGTCGAGCTCAATGGTACAATATAACGTTTATTGTCGAGCTTAATGGTGCAATATAACGTTGAGTTTTTTAGTTATCTATACTATAATTCTATTTGTTAATTTTAGCTTTATTAGATTACAATAGATTATGGTACTTTTATGTTTATCATGATTGAATGAAATACTTTTATTGTATTTTTATTAGGTAATTAATTTAATACTATATTCTTTTTAAAAATAATTATCGATTATTTCATAGAATCCATTTTGTATATCCGTTTTTACGTGTATACTATATGGAGGAATCAACCAAATAGTTTTTATATTCCTATTTCTTTTATTACTATTACTATCATTATCTGTATTTGAATCTTTGTATCATTATCATTTACACTAGTAACTACTTTCTACTTAATATTTATAGTATTTCCCATTTCATTACTACCCACTTGTTTATCCTATCACCCCTTGAATAATATATATATATATATATATATATATATATATATATATATATATATATATACATATATATGTATATATATTATTCAAGTACAAATATATTTACATAATGAACACGAAACACAATATTCTTTCAAAAGTGCCCAGTACAAAATAGAGCTTTTATAAAATTAAATAAACACTAGTGACAATTCATATTTCAACGCATCCGCGTCTTCAAGATATATTCATGCATATATATATATATATAAATTTAAAAAAAAACATTGGTGACACTGGGCACTAACTAATTCGTGTTTCAACGCATCCACGTCTTCTCAAGACTGTCTAAAAGTAAAGATCGGTTTTGAAATCCGCCCAAATAACACAAAGGTGAAAAGAAGGGGGAAAAAGAAAGAAAAAAAAAAACTAAAAATAAAGTTTAATTTTTATTTCATAATTTAAAATTAAATTATGTAAGGAAATAACACGATATTATAGCGAGGATGACAGGCATCCGGATGTAAACCAGACCAACTTTCCCTGCTGCGTGCTCTCTTAATTTTTTTTGTTAACATTTTTTACTTTTTTCTTAAACCTTGTGCTTTCTGTGAGGATTTCAACACCTATCTTTACTTTCAGACAGTCTTGAGAAGACGTGGAGGCGTTGAAACACGAATTAGTTAGTTTCAAGTGTCACCAATGTTTTTTAAAAATTTATATATATATATGCATGAATAAGTATTTTAATAAATAAAAAAATATTTTTAATATTCATAGACATATATGTTTCACGTTTAATGATAATCATCAGCATGGATGTTATAACTGTACCGCTGATCAAATGATCAGAACACCGGATACGAAGCTTCGTACCACGAGGTCGTTGCGACTATCACATTTCAAATGAGAGATAAAGTCTTGTGTTTCTATTCATAAACAATAGTTAGAAACAGACAGTGTTCTTATCCACTAAAAAGGGAGAGAATCTGAATTTAATTTGCCTATATAAAGGGCCTGTGGACGAGTAGTTATAGCACTTGTCTTTGGGCTGGACGACCCGGGTTCGATCCCACTCACGGCATGCGAATTTTCGGGTCTGAAAACTCCCTCTGTCCACCCAGCAGTAAATGGGTACCTGACTAAAACTCAGGGAAGGTTCAAGGCAGCGGAAGGAGAGGGATGGGCTCCGCCTTCCATATGCTGTGCCCTAGACACTGTGATTCTGAACAAATCACCGCCTCCACGGCCATGGGCAGTGTGCGATGTCGGCAACGACACTCTTGCGCGTCCAGGCTATGCGACCTTTACCATATATATACATATATATATATTAGAACTTGGGTTTACTTTCAGCAGCCTCGTAACTCTCGTTTCCCTTATTTTGTCCTTTAGTTCTCGCATTTCGTGAGCAGTGTTTCCGACAAAGGGGGGATAATTGCTGTTTACTGGGTCGGAATCTATCCATATAACACTTATTGTTGACTGGGGTTTGACATTGCAGTGGTATTTGTTTTTAGCTCTTCACATTAAGTGGCTTCATGTCTTGTCTGAAGCGATTTCCATTAAAAGAATATATATATAATAATCCAGGCAAGGTAAACATCCACAGGATAGGAATCCAAAGAATTTTAACAGTGCTTATAAAAAGTGCTCAATATCAAATAGAGTTTTTTTTATATGATTGTTTTTATTTATACAGACATGTACAAAATCTGCGACACTAGCATGTCGATGTTATCGATCAACATCTGTTATAAGCTGAGATCTCATCAGACAGAGTTAGAATCCGATCTTTACCTCAGATAATATTTGGGAAGTATATATATATATATATATATATATATATATATATATATATATATATGTATGAAGTAAGTTTAGATAAATAACATTAAGACATTATTTCATTATTCATATCAGCTCCAAGAATTAAAACGAATATTTGGCGTACGATCGTTTCTATAACAATTTTGAGAATTTCATTTTGTATTATACTTTAGATAATCCCAAAAGATCTCATCAGCGCCCCTTATGACATCACATAAGTCAAGCAACAAAAACATCACATTTTAGTATAACAATTTTTTTTTTTAAAATCAATATATCCAATCAATATGGAACATTATCTCATATTATGCAATTTTACACTGCTTCATTTGTAAGATCAATAATAATATTAATGCAAATATATAGGATACACTGAATTAAAATATTTAAATACAGAATGAACAAAGTCGAAAATTGAAATATATATATATATATATATATATATATATATATATATATATATATATAATGTATATATATATATATATATGTCTTCTATACACAAATTATCTCTTTCAAAGGATACCGAGTTCTTGGCTTCCTTTGACATTAGTAGTCTGTTTACCAATGTACCTTTGGATGAAACCATTGGTATATGTGCAGATTATCTTTACCGCGGCCCCTTAAAGTCTCCACAGTTTCCTGAACGAATTTTTGTTGAACTGATGGAACTTGCTACTAAATCAGTTTCCTTTAGTTTCAATAATATAATGTATCGGCAAATTGATGGTATATCCATGGGCAGTCCTCTTGGTCCATCGTTAGCCAACATTTTCGTTGGAATTTTGGAAAACCAATTATTTTCCAAAGTGATCAAGCCGGCTTTCTACACGTTACGTTGATGACACTTTTGCTTGTTTTCCCTCACGGAGTGATGCTGAACAGTTTCTTCGTCTTCTTTGTGACTTGCATCCATCGTTGCAATTCACTATGGAGGTCGAGGATTGTGGTTCCTTGCTATTCCTCGATGTTTTAGTGTCTAAATCTGGTTTTCATTTGAAACCTGTGTGTATAGAAAACCAATATTTACATGCCTTCATCTGAATTGGTTTTCCTTCGTTCCAAGAGCAAGAAAAATGAATCTTATTGGTACTCTCACTCATCGAGCACTTATGATTTGTTCACCAACACGACTCGATGCGGAACTTGGTGAAATTACTAATATTTTTCTTGCCAATGGATATCCCATCAATACTATAAAAGGCACCATTGCACGAAAAGTTGCTTTATTTAATGGTGGTAAATTTATTGGCCCGTCACGTTGCCCTATTTATTTGAAACTCCCATGGTTGGGTTCTGACGGCCTTGACATTGTTAAAAGGATTTCTTCGTCTACTCAACGTTGTTTTCCGGCAACCATGTTGAGGGTAGTTTACACGACTCGAACCTTTTTCTCTTCTTTTCGTAAGGATGTTTTGCCAGCCATTCAAAATAATTCTGTTGTTTATAAATTCATGTGTCAGTGTGGAGCTGACTACGTTGGCAAGACATCCCAAAGATTAGAATTTAGAATATCCCAACACATACCACGTGATATTCGCTTACACAAGGTTTCGAGATCATCCGGTTATTTTCAGGCACAGGAATCAGCCATCGGTAATCACCTCGTTAGTACAAATAGTTGTTCTGACAACTATTCCGATGGGTGGTTTTCTGTTTTACACAGTGCCAGGTCGAACTACCATCTCAATATTATTGAGGCGTTAGTTATTAACAATTCTCGACCCAGCCTGTGTAGACAAAAGATTTTGAAGCATCAGTTGGAGATCTTTAATGATTCAATACCACCATAACGTTGAGAGATTTACCTTTTTTTCTCCTCTCTCAATCGTTTTCTCCAACTGAAACAATTTTTTCCGCTCATATCTCATTCGACTTTTAGTTTTTAATTTACCATTCTGACGTCTCCTCTTAGAGGGTCAGACGATAAGGCCTTAAGGTAATTTTAACAATTTTCCTTTTTTTTCTCCACCCGCCCGTTTCATTGATTAAAATAATGCTTCCTCTAAAATTGATCCTACGATTCTGTTGTACACGAAATTTACTTATATATATATGATAATCCAGGTAAAACATCCACAGGATAGTAATCCAAAGAATTTAAACCGGGTTGATAAGTGCTCAATATCAAATTGAGCTTTTATATATTATTATTTTTATTTACACAGACATGTACAACATCTGCGACACTGGCATGTCGATGTTATCGATCAACAGTTATCATAAACTGAGATCTCATCAGGAAGAGTTAGAATCCGATCTTAACATCAGATCCTATTTGAAAAGAATGATCTGATGTTAAGATCGGATTCTAACTCTGCCTAATGAGATCTCAGTTTATAATAACTGTTGATCGATAACATCGACATGCCAGTGTCGCAGATTGTGTACATGTCTGTGTAAATAAAAGTAATCATATATATATATATATATATATATATAAAAAGGATATTCTGCGAGTACATAAATATTGATAGGTTTTTCCTATTTCTTTTTTAGATTTCATCACAATTTATCAGCGTGTGCATGGGGCAGGTGTTACACGCGAATTCACAGCCATTTCTGCAACACGTAAATATTCCAAATGACACGCACACATAATTTAATAGTAAAAAAAAATAAAACTACGGAAGCCCCTAGCGATCAAAATCTACATTTATTGTAGACAGTTTCGATACTTTTCTATTTGAAAAACTCTGCCATAAATCACAACTTTAAAAAATAAGAAACAGATAAATGATATGCGAGGCGAACATTTTTTTCTTCTTCAAATCTTTCCGAAGTGTTTAAAATTACAGGTTGTCGCGGTTTCTCTGAAAGCAGGGCGTTGCGTACAGAAATGGCGCCTAACGAAAAAGCTATCATCATAATTTCTACTAGATTCAAACTATTTGAACATCTCAAAGTTTATCAAGTGCTACCACAGGGAGCACATATTTGCTAGATAGTTAAATAGAAAGTATTGTTAGCAAAACAAATTAATCTAGAAACCAATCATATACAAGACATATGTATTTTATTTGCCATCCTCTCGAGAGGAGGTAAATAAAATGTACGGTTTCGGCGGTTGACATGCCGTTAAAGTCATCAACCAAACCGACGCTCTTTCACATCCGAAGATTCATAAAGGCAGATCGAAAACCAAACAGAATTTCCATAAACAAAGTTTCTTTTCATTTGTGGAACGAAATACCACGACGCGTCTTCCCAACAGACTACAACAGTGTCGTCTTCTAACTTGATGTAAGCAAATACTTGTCGAGTCGTCATTCAGCTTTGAAAATATACAACACATATCGGCCAAAAACACCCCAGCAAGGTACGAACTGTTTTGATGTTCAACATCTACAATATATACAGGTCAATTTGTTTAAAAAAAACAAACAATCCAGGTAGTAAACGGTAATCTAAAATCAAGGAGTAATCATGGCGGCAAATGTTTGTGCTATCAATGCAGTAGATGATAATGTAGAATGCATATAATTGCTCTATCACGTATATTGAGCTTTAATCATTTCACGATAGGTTACAATTCCTAAAAGTATACATCCTACTGTTAGTTTCATACGTTATATATATATATATATATATATATATATATATATATATAAGTTAATACAAATATATAATATCTTTAATTAGTGAACATCCGGATAAAAATAAAGCTCAATATACTGGATAGAGCATTAATAGCAATAGATGAAGTGAAAGAATAAAATAAGGTGCGAATCAAATTTTATTACAGTTCAATGTTCAGGCAAAGTACTTTAAAGTCCTTAACTCATGAGTTTTCAAAGAAAATCTTCTCCTCAGAGGACCATTACCGCAATGATATTACTGCAGGTAATAAAAATTAAACTTCGAAAATATATTAAAAAAATATATAAAAATACATGAAGGTATATAAAACATCAAATATATCGGCCCAAAACATACTTTTTTGTAAACCTATACAGTTCATCCAAGTCAAAAAGTTCAAAATAGCTCCAGGAAAGATATTAAATAGGTTGATTAAAAAATAATCCAAGTGGTGAATATATATTTGATGTTTTATATACCTTTATATATATATTTTTATATATTTTCAAAGTTTAATTTTTATTACCTGCAGTAATGTCATTGCGGTAATGGACTTCTGAGGAGAAGATTTTCTTTGAAAACTCATGAGTTAAGGACTTTAAAGTACTTTGCCTGAACATTGAACTGTAATAAAATTTGATTCGCACCTTATTTTATTCTTTCACTTCATCTATTGCTATATGTATATATATATGTATGTGTGTATATATATACACATATATATATATATATATATATATATATATATATTAGCTTAAAATGTTCTTGACTTCTATGGCTCGAAGTTATGTGATACGTCTAAATGTCTTCCATTCGGATTCTCGATTTAACTCCTCCATATCGACACTTCGAATAAAAGAAGACACAGAAGAAGCTCCCGGGGTGTGATTTCTCCTTCTCAGACGTGAAAGTGAGTCTGATTGGTAAAACAACTTTCGATAAACACCATCGATTTTGATACTTAAAGATGAATCGTGAATCGATATAAGAATAAAAATGAAAGGGTCGTGTTAGCCGTTGGGCATAGACAATTATCGATCACGCTGGATTGTGTCGATCCAAAAATAGATATAGAACAGCATCAGATGGAGAGGTAGATAAAGGGAACATGTGGAGTAATAGATAACAAACAGAAAGGTATACGTGGAATAGATATAAACCTATTAAAGGTAGATGAACACACACACACATATATATATATATATATATATATATATATATAATGATAATAATCCAGGTGAAAAATATCCACAAGGTGGTAATCCAGAGAATTTTAACCGGGTTTATAAAAAGTGCTCAATATCAAAATAGAGCTTTATATATGATAATTTTATTCACACAGACATGTACAAAATCTGCGACACTGGCATGTCGATGTTATCGATCAACAGTTACTATAAACTGAGATCTCATCAGGCAGAGTTAGAATCCGATCTTAACCTCAGATCATATTTGGAGAGAATGAAATGGAGGGATAGAGAAAGAAGAAAAAGAAAAGAAATTTAACATTTCAAAAATTCGTCAAAAGATTCGTGCATATCTACCCCCCTCCTTCTCTCTCGATCTGAATCAGACGTTCTCTTTTTCTCCTTTTCCTTTATGTGTCTACCTTCCCATCACCTCTCCCTTCATTATATGCCCCTCTTTCCACCTTATATTTTTATTTATTTATTTATTTGCCCTGTTTGTTTCAGATTTTAGATTTTTTGTTTTTAGATTTTTTAGATTTTTTAGATTTTAATTTTTTAACGGCCTCAATTTTTGAAATGTTAAATTTCTTTTCTTCTTCTTCTCTTTCTCTATCCCTCCATTTCATTCTCTCCAAATATGACCTGAGGTTAAGATCGGATTCTAACTCTGCCTGATGAGATCTCAGTTTATAGTAACTGTTGATCGATAACATCGACATGCCAGTATCGCAGATTTTGTACATGTCTGTGTAAATAAAATTATCATATATATATATATATATAAATATATATATTTTGGGTATTTAGATCTGTACGGTTAGGTTTCCTTCCTCTTATCTACTTGCCTATCTGGTACCTAAGGTACTTAAGCTTTTTTTTTCAATGCAACTTTTATTCCTATATAATTTTATTGCTAGCTACCATATCGCAGAATGGTTCTTGGATGTAGTGTTTGGATAGTATTATTATTATTATTATTATTATTATTGTTATAATTAATGTTATTTGATATGCACATTATCATATCACACGGTAGTCTTAAGGGTATTATATTATTATTATTATTTATTCATGTATATATTGGTGAATTTTAAGCTGAATTATTTCGACACTTGATTATTGGGGAAATGGTCGTTTGATCAGTACCATTGAAGAACCATGAATATTATAACTGTCGTGTTTTTGAATCCCCGAAACAGTTACATGGTAAACAGCTGATGATCCCCATTTTAATATTTCACACTTAAGTTAAGGTCCCCTGTTTTTGTTTCACTATTAGATACTTGAATCCCCTTTTTTATTTATGAATTTTCCAACGAATGCTAAGTCTGCGATATATTGGATTTAGTTTGTTTCTCTGGGAATTAAAACTGCATTTTCCTTTTTCTTGTTTAAAATTACTCAAAGCTTCTTTAGACTATATATATGAAAAGTTTTTAATTATTTTACCCTGAGAAATGATGAAGGATAAATGTTCAAAGAAAAAAAACGTTTTTAATCAAGGCAAACAATTGTTCCAGCTAAAACCAAGGAAATCGTTTAAGAGTATTTGAAAATATTTACAGATGTACGTTTGAAAGTACATAAAAATACGTTTAAAAAAATACGCCTTAAAACACATTTAAAAACTCTTCCTGAGTTAGTGGTAATGATGCTTCCTCCCCTAAACCATACTTGCACCCAGAGTCATCATTTGATGAAGGCTTCGTAATAAGCGATGATATTGTTAAGCAACAGTTATCGTATATATATATATATATATATATATATATATATATATATATATATATAATATATAATATATATATACCGTATTTCTTAATTGGGAGAGTTTCCCAGCAGAGTGCTCAATTATTAATGCAAAAGTAAAATTAACTAAATAATTAATAAGAGCATGATATTTATTAATATTAAATAAAGCGTTACAACAACATCCGGACCAAGGTTTCAGATCCGAGAAAATCGGACCTTCATCAGCGGAGTCGTATAGCTTAATGAGTGAGAACAACCGCCAGGAATTTCAAAATATTGTCCGTTGGAAAGATGGAACACTTTCAGATTTAAAATTGTCATGTGCGTGGAATATTTGTAGTCAGTTATGGAAAAGTTTCAGATCAAAACAACAGCAACGCTGTACATCGAAAAAGCAAGAAAATTAAATGGGAATAACGTTAACAGTTGGACAGATGGGAACCTAGCATGTTTAAATTGTCACATATATATATATATATATATATATATATATGAGTGGATACCATTAATAAAGCCACCCTTTTCCGTGCTTGATGTTGCCAAACATGCACTCGTTGGTGATTCAACACATACACGTGACCTAGTTACCAAATTGCAAGCTTGGCATCTGAGGTATTCCATATTTCCTTTATGTCATGGAAGTGTCACGCCCCGTCTCTTCCTCGCTGATCTCTTCTGCTGCTGGTGTTTCATCCTATTCTTTTCAAAAAGCTTGCTTTCCTCTACTTTGACCTATCTACATAAACTTCAAATAGTTTTCGAATCACACACAAACACTAGCGACCCCCCTCCAAAAGAAATAAAATTGTCTAGACCTAGAACAGACTGGTCAAAAATATTACAAAGAACCAGACCTGAAGGATGTTCTTCACCATGTAAATTCAGACCAAATATGTTAAAAGGTTATGTACAACAGGATCTAACGGAAGGTTTAATTACTAGAAACTTTAAAGGGTTGATATGCCGTAAAATAAAACAGTAAACAGTAACATTTTTTTTTTATATTAGAATGCCTGGATTCAACATTAAATAGCCCGAAAAGCGTTGAGAGAAAAGAAACAAAACAATAAATATAATGCTTACTTATAGTAATTTTATTTAAGCAAAACATATTCACAAGTTTTTTTTAAAACAAAAATCTTATGTTCATCGTTTTCCTTAGGGATGACGCCTGAATCATTATTATTATTATTATTGTTTTTTTTTTTTGGGGTGGGGGGGTCGATAGTCATCCAATTTAGTAAAAAACTGTTAGGCTTACCTTATTGTAGACACTCACCAAAATACCACATTCACTGTGGCTTGATCTTACTTAGATGATCATCAATTTGTCTTAAAAGGGTTTTCTTCACAAAAAATCCATTGTAGGGCGCGGGACAACATTTACAAATATCAAAAAAGGTTAGTAGGGCCCTCCTAACCATCTGCTAGTCTGACCATTGTTTTCCGGGTATTCTGAAAACAAGCAGGTCGGTCTCTAGATGGAGTAGTAGTTATAGCGTTTGAAACAGTGACATTATCCGGCGATTGTGTAGTTTAACAGCCAAAATGGCGGACAAGTCTGCCGTCAAGCTAGCTGCTACTATATTTAACCGGTGCCCTGAAAATGTGGTCCCTCATTTAATTGTGAAAACATGCATCAATTTAACAAACTTTTCAATTTGACGTCGTTCGATTTCGGCGGAAATTTTTCGCGCCGTTTCAAATGAATAAAATGCATTCGATATGTGAAGACGAACTAACAGCCAGGAAATATTAACTAAGCAAAGATCGATGGCTGGTTGGACGTCTTCACATATCGAATGCATTTTATTCATTTGAAACGGCGCGGGAAGTAACACTGGAAACGGCTAATTGTTTTGGACCTTGGCGATGGTTAGCGAGGCACGGATTAATCGCTAATCGGCGTATTTGTCCAAAATGCCAATGTTATTACACGCCGCAAAAATGGACGTTCGGGTAAAAACGCTCAAAAAACAAATATATAACAAATAAAAGTAACTGTAGGCGATCAAAGTTATTTTCAAACTTACCTGTGGCATTTGTTTGTATTTTTTAACCCGTTCGAAGTGCTATTTATTAGAAATTAAATTATTCGTCACACCACATCGCACAATTCCAAGATGGCGGCAGTAGGGGGGGGGGAGTATGTAACGAGAACGAGGATTGGCGGCGGCCATTTGCCTTTTTTGCAAATTCTGTGCACAAAAATAAACACAATTTTTTTTTTTTACATCTAATAAAAATCCATTTATAGTACGTAAAAATACAAACAAATGTCATAAGTAGGAAAATACTTGTTGTATATTTAGTTTTTTTTTTTACCCCGTTCTCGTTCGTTTTTTGGACCCCGTCCGCGACTCTGCTGAGTATTGTAAAAGATACCCAAACTAGAAAAATTGATTGAAATTATATATTAGTGGTCTATGGAAGAGTCTCGGGCGAACGTGTAATGGTTGAGAAAAAAAAAACCGAAAGAAAACAATGATTTTCTAAAAAAAAAAAAAAAAAAAAAAAATTGTATAGTGTTGGTCATCTTTCGTGACAAAGAAAAAAAAAACAAAAAAAAAAACACTGAAAAACAAATATTTTGTTAAATTATAAATGGAAGCAACATGTTTGTTAAAAGTTTTGTTAAATGATTAGATCCATAAGTAAAAGAAAAAAAAACACTGATTTTATTAACATGTTTGTTAAAAGTTTTGTTAAAAGATCCATAAATAAATAAAAAAAACACTGATTTTATTTTCACAATAAATTTGTAAAAAGGAAATATTTTCTTATTGTAAGTTGTTTCATGTAAACGAGGGACCAGTTTTTCGAGGCAACGGTTGAATAGAGCAGACGCTAGCTTGACGTCAGAGTTGGCCGCCATTTTGGATGTTGAACTACACAATCGCCCATTATCCCCCGATCATGGGGAGGGACCGACACTCTTCATATCACAAAACAGTACAATAATTCTGTATAAAATAAATCCATACCTTGTATCTTTAAACGTTTACCCACAACGGTTTTCCTGGAATGAAGACTTCTCGCCCTGGAATCAAAGTCCGACCCAAACAAATACAAACGAAGCAATGAAAAATGGAGGAAGATTGAACGCGCCTCTATCGTATCAAAGAACCGCCGAGTGTGATAAAATGACGCCGAATTGTTCCTTCGTTCCTTGAAAATACCTTTCTTTTTTTTTCTTTCTATTGACACGCATGTGAACAACGCGATGTTCACCACCAAACTAACACTGTCGATCAAAAAACTCTCCGGGAGGTGACAGTGGTTAAGTGGATATCGACACGGACTGAAGACCTGGGTATTCCAAGTTCAAATCCAGTCGGTTCCACAATATCACTTTCACTTAGGGATGTTGGCAACCTTCTCGTGGTCCTTCCCGTAAGTAACCGATGTCTTTCCAGAAAGATATCTAACTAGAAACACATCGGGGGAAACTAATGCCAACACAAGAATCATCTGATTCACACGAAAGAAGAAGAAGAAAAAACTCTCCTTCGCCGCTAACCGCACCTAATTTGCATAATGCAACCCTCTCTTTATGCGGATATCGCTTCCCGTAATTTAATAGGTGTCGGTTCGCGCCTGCGTGTGACGACTGTTTCCTTCCGCGCCCTCGCTACAAAGATGGGTGCTTATTTAGACTGTTTGAATTGCCCTCGTCTTGCTAAAAAAATCGGATCTGCAGATTTGGGGGAATCTTGTTCCCACCGACATTTTATTATGCGTGCGTGCTTCTCCTCCAAGGACCGAGGCCACTTCGTTATCTGCAGATTTGGGGGATCGCCCCTAACCTTTCGTTTACCGTTGATTCTTAAGCTATTTTGGTCATGTCTGATCGTTTCCGGTTCCTAAGTGAGACCGCCTAGCTTTTCGCTCTTGTCTCGCCTGACGTCACTTCCTCTAGCTATATGTGGTGTCTAGTAGACTGTTCGTGAGACTGGACAACACCGATAGACATTTTGTTTGTTTTCTTACAGAGCCTAAAAGTCTGCCTCAGTGTTGACAGCTATCTAAGCAGTTACTTATATAATTCATTTGACATAAAATTGAATCTTGTTCCTACCGACATCTTATTATGCATGCGTGCTTCTCCTCCAAGGACCGAGGCAAGTTCGTTATCTGTAACCAAAACCATTTTATGCTTATCAAATTAATCATAAGCAATTAAACACAGGATCTTTTAAAAGAGGCGTGATTAATTCACCATTTATCACTGTTTTATTGCCATACAATTGTTTCTGCCCTCCCAAATCACACATATGTATTCTTAATATACAAAGTATGCCAAACATTATACAAATATATATATATATATATATATATATATATATATATATATATAATTTCTTGTAAGTATTGTCTTCCATTCCGACAATATGAATAGATGAAAGGATAAAATAATCCGACGGTATGAAATAAAAATGGAAAAGCGGAAAACCTAAAAAGCTCAACGTTTCGCCCAAATGTTATATGGGCTTTGTCAAGAGCGAACGAAAAAATGACAAAAGACGAGAAAGTCTATAAATTATGAGAAATATATATAGTGATAGGGTTCATGTAGAGAGGGAAGATATGTAAATATGTATAGAGTCAAAGATTAATACATAGTAAAAAAAAAAAAAAAAAAATTTGGAACTAGACACCGGTTGATTCCCTGAGTTTCGAATTAGTCTTCCTCTGGACCCTCTTTATACTTTCTTTTCTTTCCTGTTGCTAATTTTTTTTTGCTATGTATTTATCTTTGACTCTATACATATTTACATATCTTCCCTCTTTACATGAACCCTACCACTATATATATTTCTTATAATTTATAGACTTTCTCGTCTTTTGTCATTGTTTTCGTTCGCTCTTGACAAAGCCCATATAACATTAGGGCGAAACGTTGAGCTTTTTAGGTCTTCCGCTTATTCCATTTTAATTTCATACCGTCGGATTATTTTATCCTTTCATCTGTTCATATTGTCGGAATGGAAGACCATACGTACAAAAAGAAATTGCGAAAATACACCAACATATATATAAATAAATTTTTCGTGGTACAAAATTTAATAACGGCGAAGAATACGGACGTTTGGGACATTTTTGGGAGGGTAGAATGAGATTAAACAAGTATGGAAACGATTAAAAAGAAATTAATTAATGTACTAAGCCGGCTTTCGTCCACACTCATCAGAGTATTAACGTGGAAGTGATTAAATACGACTAAAACCTAAAAAAATTATAATGAAAACTAGTGACAAGTTTAGGAGAAAAAAATTATGAAAAAAAATATGGGGAGGAGGGTCACATGTGATCAACTTGTGACCCTTCTCCCCATATATATTTTTTTCTCCTAAACTTGTCACTAGTTTTCATTATATTTTTTAAGGTTTTAGTCGTATTTAATCACTTCCACGTTAATACTCTGATGAGTGTGGACGAAAGCCGGCTCAGTACATTAATTAATTTCTTTTTAATCGTTTCCTCTCGTTTTTATACTCGTTTAATCTCATTCTACCCTCCCCAAAATGTCCCAAACGTCCGTATTCCTCGCCGATATATATATATATATATATATATATATATATATATATGAGAGAGAGGGAGAAAGATAGACAGACAGAGACTTCTAAAATAAAGCAGACAAAACGAAAACATTTTTTCAATCACAAAAAAAACAAAGAAACAAATGTGATGCTTCAATTAGTTTAATTATATTCACCAGATTATTTACAATTTTTTTTAGTTTGCAGATTATAATTCGTTTTTCACAGATTGGTTAAATTTTCGGTTGCCTTCGTTACAGTTTAAATAATAATTGTATTTTTTTTTGTTCCCGTGTGTGAGTTCGTTAACCCAACTCGTCGTCAAACTTTAACAAAAATGTTGTCAAATTAAAAACAAAACGAAAAACGAAACTAAAAACAAAACGAAAAACGAAAAACGAAACTAAAAACAAAACGAAAAACGAAACACGAAATTTTACTTTTCTTTCTTTGAGTTTGAGTCTTTAAAAAAAAAAAAAAAAAACAACAACATAAAAAACGATAATGAAACACGAAATTTTACTTTTCCTTCTTTTAAGTTTCAGTTTTTCAAAAAAAAAAAAAAAATAAATAAATAAAAACATTCTTTTTTTTTTAGACCCGACGAATTTAATTTCGTTTCGTCCTGCACGATCCTGTTTATCATTAAACGTTTAATTTCGTTTCGTCCTGTACAGAATATTAAATTTCGTTTCGTCCTGAACAATTCTGATAGTACATTTATTTATTTGATCATTAAATAATTTATTTTATTTCATAAATAAATAAAGTTCACTTTGGAGGTTATGTGGAGGCAGCTGAACTGGAAGTCAACTTTGGTGTTTTCTATTTTCTTTAGGAGCCTTTTTTCGCAAATGCAAAGATGATTTGGAATAAAATTGAAAAAAATAAGCTTATCTGGAAATAAAATTGAAAAATAAGCTTATCTGGAAATAAAATTGAAAAATAAGCTTATCTGGAAATAAAATTGAAAAAATAAGCTTATCTGGAAATAAAATTGAAAAAATAAGCTTATCTGGAAATAAAATTGAAAAATAAGCTTATCTGGAAATAAAATTGAAAAATAAGCTTATCTGGAAATAAAATTGAAAAAATAAGCTTATCTGGAAATAAAATTGAAAAAATAAGCTTATCTGGAAATAAAATTGAAAAAATAAGCTTATCTGGAAATAAAATTGAAAAAATAAGCTTATCTGGAAATAAAATTGAAAAAATAAGCTTATCTGGAAATAAAATTGAAAAAATAAGCTTATCTGGAAATAAAATTGAAAAAATAAGCTTATCTGGAAATAAAATTGAAAAAATAAGCTTATCTGGAAATAAAATTTCAAAAGAATAAGCTAATCTTGTAATAAATTAAAAAAACTAGATTCTCGGAATAAAATAAAAATATGAAATAATCTTTTAAAATCAAATAAGATAATGTTGAAATAAAACTGAAATTAAATTATATCATGTTGGAATAAAATAAAAAAATGAGATGATCTTTTAATAAAACTAATATTAAATAAGATTATCTTGAAATAAGATTAAAATAAAATGAGATAATTTGGGAATAAATTAGAGATTATCTTGGAATAAATTAAAAATAATTTTCGAATAAATTAAAAATAATCTTAGAACAAATTAAAGATAATTTTGGAATAAATTAAAAATAATCTTGAAATAAATTAAAAATAATCTTAGAACAAATTAAAGATAATTTTGGAATAAATTAAAAATAATCTTGAAATAAATTAAAAATAATCTTAGAACAAATTAAAGATAATTTTGGAATAAATTAAAAATAATTTTGGAATAAGTTAAAAATAATATTAGAACAAATTAAAGATAATTTTGGAATAAATTAAAAATAATCTTGAAATAAATGAAAATAATCTTAGAACAAATTAAAGATAATTTTGGAATTAATTAAAAATAATCTTAGAACAAATTAAAGATAATTTTGGAATACATTAAAAATAATTTTGGAATAAGTTAAAAATAATATTAGAACAAATTAAAGATAATTTTGGAATTAATTAAAAATAATCTTAGAACAAATTAAAGATAATTTTGGAATACATTAAAAATAATTTTGGAATAAGTTAAAAATAATATTAGAACAAATTAAAGATAATTTTGGAATTAATTAAAAATAATCTTGAAATAAATTAAAAATAATCTTAGAACAAATTAAAGATAATTTTGGAATAAATTAAAAATAATTTTGGAATAAGTTAAAAATAATATTAGAACAAATTAAAGATAATTTTGGAATAAATTAAAAATAATCTTGAAATAAATTAAAAATAATCTTAGAACAAATTAAAGATAATTTTGGAATAAATTAAAAATAATTTTGGAATAAGTTAAAAATAATATTAGAACAAATTAAAGATAATTTTGGAATTAATTAAAAATAATCTTAGAACAAATTAAAGATAATTTTGGAATAAATTAAAGATAATTTTGGAATAAGTTAAAAATAATATTAGAACAAATTAAAGATAATTTTGGAATTAATTAAAAATAATCTTAGAACAAATTAAAGATAATTTTGGAATAAGTTAAAAATAATCTTAGAACAAATTAAAGATAATTTTGGAACAAATTAAAGATAATTTTGGAATTAATTAAAAATAATCTTAGAACAAATTAAAGATAATTTTGGAATACATTAAAAATAATCTTAGAACAAATTAAAGATAATTTTGGAATAAATTAAAAATAATCTTGAAATAAATGAAAATAATCTTAGAACAAATTAAAGATAATTTTGGAATAAATTAAAAATAATCTTAGAACAAATTAAAGATAATTTTGGAATAAATTAAAAATAATTTTGGAATAAGTTAAAAATAATATTAGAACAAATTAAAGATAATTTTGGAATTAATTAAAAATAATCTTAGAACAAATTAAAGATAATTTTGGAATACATTAAAAATAATTTTGGAATAAGTTAAAAATAATATTAGAACAAATTAAAGATAATTTTGGAATTAATTAAAAATAATCTTAGAACAAATTAAAGATAATTTTGGAATAAATTAAAGATAATTTTGGAATAAGTTAAAAATAATATTAGAACAAATTAAAGATAATTTTGGAATTAATTAAAAATAATTTTGGAATAAATTAAAGATTATCTTGATATAAATTAAAAATAATCTTGAAATAAATTAAAAATAATCTTGAAATAAATTAAGATAATCTTGTAATAAAATAAAAATATATATTATCTTATTGCAAGATTATCTCATGTCATTTTTATTAAATAAAAATTACATGAGATAATCTTGCAATAAAACAAATGTGATAACCTTTTAATAAGATTAAAATTAAATTGCAAAATCTAGCAATAAAAAAAAAAGGTAATCAAGGATATAATAAAAAATATGAAATAATATTTTAATATAATTAAAATAAGATGGGGCAATCTGAGAATTACATTTTTTTAATATATGATCGTTACTTTCATAACGATTTTACGGAAAATATCGAACAATCGCGGGTCTCATTTTGGACAACATTTTTCCCCGTCCTTTTGTAAAAGAGCCCCCACACTAATGAAAACATGAGTTTGCAAAAATATGAAAAAAATACTCCCACCAGTCACGCACAGTGTGCGCACACGTCCATGACCTACGTTTGTGAGTGCCGTCGAAATATACGTCGGGTTAGGGTTAGAGTTAGTTAGTTTAGGGCTAGGATTTTGGTAAATATTTTGGGTTAGGTTCCAGGTCTCCACGTTCAGATCGATGAAACCCTCATTTCTTGCCCTACAAAAAGTAGTATAAACGCTACTGTGGAACGCATCGCAGAATGGTGGACAGCCATGAATTTTAATAAAAGTATCTTTTTGATACTGATATCGAATATGAACCAGTTTCCGGGAACTTCGCGTCGGTAGCGTTCGAGCATGTTACGTAAACACCCGAGAGATGCCGGGGCGATTAGCCAATCAGCTGTCAGCTGTTAGACGACAAATCTTCTGACCAATATTAGAATTGATTAAAGCCAGAAGATTGGAAGACATTTTTGAGCAAGGTCTGCGAAGACGATTTGTTACGAAATCCTCGTCAGATCGGAGGCTAGGGCTTAGGGTTGAGATAGACGAGTCTCTGCTAAACCCTAACCCTAACCCTAACTCTAACCAGACTTATTAAAAAGACAATGTGAAAAAGCCCCCCCCCCACACACACATAATGAAATTCTTTTTTAGTTTTAAGAAAAACAAAAAAACTACTTTTTAACCAGTTGGCTGAATACAAAAAGAAATGAAAAAAAAAATAAATTAAAAAAAGTGTATTTATTAACATTGTTTTATTAAACAAATAATTATTATTTATTATTTTTATGATTTCACTATGTTTTCTTGAAAAATAATAATTATTTATTATTTTTATGATTTCGCTATGTTTTGTTAAAAAAATAATAATTATTTATTATTTTTATGATTTCGCTATGTTTTGTTAAACAAATAATTATTATTTATTATTTTTATGATTTCACTATGTTTTGTTAAACAAATAATTATTATTTATTATTTTTATGATTTCACTATGTTTTGTTAAACAAATAATTATTATTTATTATTTTTATGATTTCACTATGTTTTCTTGAAAAATAATAATTATTTATTATTTTTATGATTTCGCTATGTTTTGTTAAAAAAATAATAATTATTTATTATTTTTATGATTTCGCTATGTTTTGTTAAACAAATAATAATTATTTATTATTTTTATGATTTCGCTATGTTTTGTTAAAAAATAATAATTATTTATTATTTTTATGATTTCGCTATGTTTTGTTAAAAAAATAATAATTATTTATTATTTTTATGATTTCGCTATGTTTTGTTAAACAAATAATTATTATTTATTATTTTTATGATTTCGCTATGTTTTGTTAAAAAATAATAATTATTTATTATTTTTATGATTTCGCTATGTTTTGTTAAAAAAATAATAATTATTTATTATTTTTATGATTTCGCTATGTTTTGTTAAACAAATAATTATTATTTATTATTTTTATGATTTCACTATGTTTTGTTAAACAAATAATTATTATTTATTATTTTTATGATTTCACTATGTTTTCTTGAAAAATAATAATTATTTATTATTTTTATGATTTCGCTATGTTTTGTTAAAAAAATAATAATTATTTATTATTTTTATGATTTCGCTAAATTGTTTTGTTAAAAAATAATAATTATTTATTATTTTTATGATTTCGCTATGTTTTGTTAAACAAATAATAATTATTTATTATTTTTATGATTTCGCTATGTTTTGTTAAACAAATAATTATTATTTATTATTTTTATGATTTCGCTATGTTTTGTTAAAAAAATAATAATTATTTATTATTTTTATGATTTCGCTATGTTTTGTTAAACAAATAATTATTATTTATTATTTTTATGATTTCACTATGTTTTGTTAAACAAATAATAATTATTTATTATTTTTATGATTTCGCTATGTTTTGTTAAAAAAATAATAATTATTTATTATTTTTATGATTTCGCTATGTTTTGTTAAAAAATAATAATTATTTATTATTTTTATGATTTCGCTATGTTTTGTTAAAAAAATAATAATTATTTATTATTTTTATGATTTCGCTATGTTTTGTTAAACAAATAATTATTATTTATTATTTTTATGATTTCACTATGTTTTGTTAAACAAATAATTATTATTTATTATTTTTATGATTTCACTATGTTTTGTTAAACAAATAATTATTATTTATTATTTTTATGATTTCACTATGTTTTCTTGAAAAATAATAATTATTTATTATTTTTATGATTTCGCTATGTTTTGTTAAAAAAATAATAATTATTTATTATTTTTATGATTTCGCTAAATTGTTTTGTTAAAAAATAATAATTATTTATTATTTTTATGATTTCGCTATGTTTTGTTAAACAAATAATAATTATTTATTATTTTTATGATTTCGCTATGTTTTGTTAAACAAATAATTATTATTTATTATTTTTATGATTTCACTATGTTTTGTTAAACAAATAATTATTATTTATTATTTTTATGATTTCACTATGTTTCCTTGAAAAATAATAATTATTTATTATTTTTATGATTTCGCTATGTTTTGTTAAAAAAATAATAATTATTTATTATTTTTATGATTTCGCTAAATTGTTTTGTTAAAAAATAATTATTATTTATTATTTTTATGATTTCGCTCTGTTTTGTTCGTTTTTTTGTTATTTGCTATCTTGAAAATAAAACTGAAAAACAAATACGACGCAACCACGTATCGAAGTTATCGTCTGTCAACATTCGCCTCGGCATCTATCGGATGTTTACGTAACATGCCTGAACGCTGCTGACGCGATGTTTACAGAAACTGATTCATATTCGATATTAGTACACTCCCGCCTAACATGCACAGTGTGCGCACACGCCCATGACCTACGTTTGTGAGTTCTGTCTAGAATACGTTGGATTAAGGTCAGGGTTAGCTAGTTTAGGGTTAGGATTTTGGTTAAAGTTAGGGTTATGGTTAGGGTTAAGGTTAGGGTTGGGGTTAGGGTTAGGGTTGGTTAGTTTAGGGTTAGGGCTGGTTAGTTTAGGGTTAGGATGTTGGTTAAAGTAAGGTTTAGGGTTGGGGTTAGGATTTTGGTTAAAGCTTGGGTTAGAGTTAGGGTTAGTTAGTTTAGGGTTAGGATTTTGGTTAAAGTTAGGGTTAGTTTAGGGTTAGGATTTTAGTTAAAGCTTGGTTTAGGGTTAGGGTTAAGGTTGGTTAGTTTAGGGTTAGGATTTTGGTTAAAGCTTGGGTTAGGGTTAGGGTTAGTTAGCGTCAGGGTTAGGATTTTGGTTAAAGTTAGGGTTAGTTTAGGGTTAGGATTTTGGTTAAAGTTAGGGTTAGTTTAGGGTTAGGATTTTGGTTAAAGCTTGGGTTAGGGTTAGGGTTAGTTAGCGTCAGGGTTAGGATTTTGGTTAAAGTTAGGGTTAGTTTAGGGTTAGGATTTTGGTTAAAGCTTGGGTTAGGATTAATTTAGGGTTAGGATGTTGGTTAAAGTAAGGTTTAGGGTTAGGATTTTGGTTAAAGCTTGGGTTAGGGTTAAGGTTAGGGTTAGCGGTAGGTAGTTTAGAGTTAAGATTTTCGTTAAATTATATTAATAAAAGGCGGAAACTGCAAAGCTCATTCCATATGTTTTTATTTGCTTCAGTTTATGTCTATCCGTTGCACCTTTGTATTGTATTCTATTAATTACCTTTATATATACTCACTTAATAATACTTCAAGCTAACTACATTAACATATTATATTTATATAGTCATAAGTAGTCACACTACATATACCCTCCCCCCCAAAAAAAACGGATTAAGTGTCCCAACATTTCTACTAGAATTTCCACTTAGACCCGTGGCGCAACGGATAAAATGCTAGGTAATAATCAGTTCTAAGTGCCAGTTTTCTAGAAGTTGCATGTTCAATTCTCAATGTAGGCGATACTAAGAATAAAATCAAGAATTACTTTTGACGTTCGACTGACGGAAAAAGAACAATAACCCCCCGTGGATTAAATGAAGGGTTCGGTCCGAAATTCCGTACAGATTCCCGAGTTCGATATAAAGACTTCCAAGTTCGGCAAGACGTACCTGAAGAAGGTCGGAGGTTACATCGACCGAAACGTGAAAATAACAATAGTCTGAATAATTCCAATCATAGAAAATAGCCTAAAAGTGCAGATTGAATGGGCGCATCTTAAAAGTACCCGTTTTTGTATTTGTTGGTATGAATGCTATCCCGAATACAGTGTGTATAGATTTTTATACACACTGGCCGATAATATAGGTTGCCATCCTAGGCTTACCAATTTCACACGAACGCTTAGGGTTATTTCAAATAAAAGTGGACAATTACATAAAATCAGAGAGCATACTTTTAAATATCGGCTACTACACCAGGGAGAGAGAGAGGGAGAGAGAGGGGGATAGATAGACGGGTTAGACCGTGCTCTATTGTATTAACATCGTGCGCCCCCAATCACCTACAATACTTTTCGAACGACAACCTTTTCCTGTCTGCCACGCTCGAGTGTCTTGCGGGAGAGAGACAGAATTCCCTTCTTCGGTTATAAAGTTTTTTAGTCACTTCCGTTCACTCGCTGAGGTCAATCTCTTTACCCTTAATTTGTCAATCATTTTCTCCACCCAAGTTTGCGGCTTTTGTCATGTATTGGGAAATAAGTTTTTGTTTGCTTATAGGGAGATTGGATAGGTGGCCATCAGTTGCCATGATGACGGTGTTGTTATTATTAGGTCACGTGTCCTCTTCGTTTAGATGTGATGCTGTCATGGACGTGTAGGACAAAACAAAGTTTCAGGCTGGTCGGTGAGCAAATATTGAATGTTTATAAAGTCAGATTTTGCATTCAAATGAAAAAAAAAACGATAAAAATTGACTTCCATTCTAGCCAATCAGATAATAGAAAAAGAAAAACAATAAAAGACAAAAACAAAAACAAAAAAAAACGAAGTCTGCTTTGTTATTAGAGAGAGGTGGGCGGTCAAAGTTCGAATTCTGGTCGCTTCAAAGAAATTTTATAATGAAGCTGGCTTATTCTGACCAAAAATAAAATCCCAAATATCTTCACAGCAAAACGTAGAGATAGAAATCTTCCGAATATCCGAGGATGTAAGAATGTAAACTAATAGGTTGAGACATTAAATATATATATATGTTTATATATATATATATATATATATATATATATATATATATATATATATATATATATATATATATATAATAAAGTAAAGTCGATTTTCCCCATTATATATTATTCTTAGGGTATGCTGATATATATATATGTATATATATATATATATATATATGTATATATATATATATATATGTATATGTATATATTTATGTGTGTGTATATATGTATATATGTATATATGTATATATATGTATATGTATATGTATATGTATATATATATATATCTAGGCAGCATCTTCTCTTGCAGGCAAGTATTGCTGAATATAAGAGACAACTCATGTCTAGATATCCTTTGGTAGATCCTTTCAATAGTCCGAATCAGGATCTTAGTTTCGGAGGGGAATTGGCTGATGAATTTGCCATAGTTTGGATTTGTCTCCCAAATACTTTCAGACCCATCCGCGTCCATCTTCAGGGGAATGTACCTGACTAACCTCACCCCCCTGAAGATGGACCCGGATGGGTCTGAAAGTACTTGGGAGACAAATCCAAACTATGGCAAATCCATCAGCCAATTCCCCTCCGAAACTAAGATCCTGATTCGTCTATTGAAAGGATCTACCAAAAGATATCTAGAAATGAGTTGTCTCTTATATTCAACAATATATATATATATATATATATATATATATATATATATATATATATATATATATATATATATATATATATAATTAAATGTAATGTATATGTATAAGGGAATAACGTTCGCATTTTTAGTTCAAAGCATTCTAATTAAATGCATATATATATATATATATATATATATATATATATATATATATATATATATATATATATATGTGTGTATATTAGAATATATAATTAAATTAAAGATAATAATCATATCGTTTAATAATAATCTATCGTGATAGTGTAAAGCTCAATATCTTGAATAGAGCAATCAATTCTAGAGATGAAAGATGAGAATAAAAAATTGCAAAAGTGCAATATTTATTAAAACATCAGAAGTTCAAAGCAAGGAGTCTCATATCCTTAATCCATGGATTTTCAAAGACAAACTTTTTTCATCGTGGGATATTGAGCTCTACTACCAACCGTCGAATAATCAGCTTTTTAACAACAACAACATTTGAACCCCTAAACACTTTGAGTATTCTATTCCAAACGTTAATTTCTAATATAACAACTGTTTTTTTTGTTTTTTTGACGTTTTTTTTTTTTACGGTGACTACCCTAACTCTACGTTTTTTTTCTCAATAAAAAGTTTCTTTATATTTTGTTTTGTTTTTAATTTTTTGCGTATGATTTTTCCAAAGTTAAATGTTGCCGATAATATTTACAATTACATTGTCGTTTTTTTTCTATCCTCTGATGAAAAGAGTTTAACTTTGAAAATCCATGGAATAAGGATTCGAGACTCCTTGCTTTGAACTTGTAATGTTTTAATAGATATTGTATCTTTGCAATCTTTTATTCTCATATATATATATATATATATATATATATATATATATATATATATATATATATATATATATATATATATATATATATATATATATGGGAAATGAAAAGGAAAAACCAAAAAGGATGTTTATTTTTTTTTTAATATATTCATCAATGTTTCGTCTTTATTTGTAAGACTTCTTCAGGATGATAATTTCAACTACGTAAAAATATTGGGTTGACATGATGGGTTGATGAGAAAAAGTAGTAGCCCATACTGGGTGCGCAGGACCGAAGTCCGGGCTACTGACTTCTCTCAGCCCGGACTTCGGTCCTGCGCACCCAGTAGTGGCTACTACACTTTTTCTCATCAACCCAACATGTCAACCAACGCGTCGTACTTGCATGACATTTGTCTTAAAATTATCATCCTGAGGAAGTCTTACGAATAAAGACGAAACGTTGATGAATATATATAAAACAAAAAACAAAAAAAACACATCCTTTTTTGGTTTTTCCTTTCCCATTACGTCGGATTACCTTCATCCTTCCTTTCTCATATATATATATATATATATATATATATATATATATATATATATATATATATATATATATATATATATATATACGGGGTAACTCAACAATTAAATGCCACGCAGCCATGGAATTGTTTATAAAATTCAATCTTTTCTGCAATACAACCATATTCTGTACAAATAAACTTTAGTCTATGCCTGACTTGTCCACCAAGTTTCCGTCATGAATTTCCAACAGTCTTTTTTCCGCCGTCTAATAATATGCGCCAAATGTGCCGATCTCCGCTGCAAGAACATTTGACTTGTACTAATTTGGGTTGCGATGGGCGTTTTCAGTTGAGAAATAATTTGTGGAATGTTTCGATAGACCTTATCTTTACGATATCCCATCAGACAAAGAAATCATGTGTTGTTAAGGTCAAGTGAGTGTGAATCTTAACCAATCAAAATTACAGCTTCTACTGATGAGACGATTACCAGAGTATCCCTACCGCAATTCTAACGCCTCATGGGCAGTGCTAATATTCTGCTAAAACCACTGATTATCCATCACAAAGCCCCTTTATCTGCCCAGGGCTGCCTATAACTTTTTAACAGCCACAAGATGGAACCCAGTATCAATCAACGCAGAGTTTCACAATTGCATGACGATGAAAGAAAGACTGTTGACAATTCATGATTGGTACTTGGTGGACAAGTCAGGCACAGACCGAGGTTTATTCGTACTAAATGTAGTTAGATTCCAGGAACGACTTTAGATTTTACTGACGATTCTATAGATGGAATTATTTTAGTGTGTCATCATATATATATATATATATATATATATATATATATATATATATATATATATATATATATATATATATATATATATATATATATATATATGTTTGAAAAAAGAGACGAACGGAAAACAGGTTAGAATGCAGGAGAAAAACAAAAAACAAGAGATTTGACCGGTTTCGTTCGTATTATCGAACGTCTTCAGAAAAAGTAAAGATTTGGAAACAATTTTATTTTGAAGGCACACACATGGGAGAAGGAAAATATGATCCGATTGGACCATATGAGAAGACTTTTAGCTACATTGAAATATGATTTGACAAGTAGGTGACATAGTCTTATTTATTTCTTTTTCCTTATTCTTTTTTTATATTTTTATTTATTTTCTTTTTCTTTTCCATTTTCGCACCTACCGCCTCCCCTATACTAGCTCGGTAGGTGCGAAAATGGAAAAGAAAAAGAAAATAAATAAAACTTAAAAAAAAGAAATAAAGAAGAATACGTCACCTACTTGTCAAATGATATTTCAATGTCGCTAAAAGTCTTCTCATATGGTCCAATCGGATCATCTTCTCCTTCTCCCATGTGTATGCCTTCAAAATAAAATTGTTTCCAAATCTTCAATTTTTCTGAAGACGTTCGATAATACGAACGAAACCGGTCAAATCTCTTCTTTTTGTTTTTCTCCTGAATTTTAACTAGTTTTCCGTTTGTCTCTTTTTCAAACATTTTGTCTACCACGGCATTTCATTTCTATCACTTATCGTGCACCTTACCCCATATATATATATATATATATATATATATATATATATATATATATATATATATATATATATATATATATATATATTCTCAGGTGATGTTCAGACCGTGCTCTGTGAAATCCACAAAAAGCCTTGTCAGTTCAAGCTTTGGAACATAACTCGTTATTCCATAAATGTTACTCTATAGCGAGCGTACTAGTCAGCGATTAGAAGTGAAAATATCTCAACAGCTACCCAGCAATATTCATAATTTCAAATTGTATGTATCCACGAACTCGCAACCCAATGGCTCTACTATAGGGGAACATTTATTTGAGATCGAGTCCTGTGCCAAATCTTACAGTGACGAGGGATTTTCTGTACTGCATGAGGACGGTTTAAACATCGCATGAGAATATCAAAAGGCGTAGCTATTAATGTGCAGTGACCTTTTCTGTATATTCACTAAGAATATACTATCAACTTTGAGCTGATAAGAATTTTTCATATATATATATATATATATATATATATATATATATATATATATATACTATCTCTCTCTATATATTATATCTATATATTTATCGATCCCACTGTGTGTATTTAGGCAGCATTCTTTCATTTAGGCAGGTATTGTTAAACCCCATAAAATTCTTCGGTTTAACTATACCCTATTTATCTTTTCAGTCGTTCTTGTGTTTTTTTTTTGTTTCATAGTTAAATAGAATAATAAAGGTTCAAAATGTATCACGAGTACTTTCGATTCTTTGACGAATCACCTTAAGGTGACATCAAAAATCGATAAATGAAAAGCTGAAATTCAACAAAGTCGACTGAGACACTGTACGATTAGATCTTTACAGTTGACAGCTTTTCGTTCATCGTTCTTTTAATGTAACCTCAGGATGATTTGTCGAGGAATCAAAAGTACTCGTGATACACTTGGAATCTTTATTAGTCTTTTTGACTATGAGACAAAAAAAGATTACCAGAAAGATTGAAAAGATTAAGAAAGGTTAAGTTCAACAGAAGAATTATGTGGTGTTTAACAATATCTGCATATATATATATATACATGATTTTTTAAATTATTATTTACACAGACATGTACAAAATCCGCGACACTGGCATGTCGATGTTATCGATCAACAGCTGTTATAAACTGAGATCTCATTAGGCACAGTTAAAATCCGATTTTAACTTTGGCTGGTGAGATCTCAGTTTTTAACAGCTATTGATCGATAACATCGACATGCCAGTGTCGCAGATTTTGTACATGTCTGTGTAAATAATTAAAAAAAATCATATATAAAAGCTCTATTTGATATTAAGCACTTTTTATAAGCCCAGTTGAAATTCTTTGGATTAGCTTGCCTGGATTATATATATATATATATATATATATATATATATAATTAAATAGAAGTGAAAGTTTCTGTTAACTCTATTTTTTGATCCAATCTTTTCAGTTTGCAGATCAGCGATCTGATGTTATGTTCACTGTGAATAGGAACTCGCATACACCTATTATCAAGCAAGCTCGATACGAAAATGGAGAAAGAAATATTAAAATGTTTTCAAAACGATTTTTAATCGATTTTCTTAATAAATTAACCAATTTTGATTTGTAGCATAATGTGCCGGAGGACGACTCATGCGAGTTGAAAGCGCTTGCAATTTTGCTCGTTCCGGTTCACACTTGAACATAACATCAGATCGCTGGTCCGCTAACTAAAATATAGGGTCAAAAAAGAATAAAACTTGCATGAATGAAAAATGATGCCAAAATATCTATATATTATACATATATATATATATATATATATCTATATATACAATTCACATATAAATATATATATATATCGAATATATTATATATATTTCATATATAAATATATATACATGTACATGTCTATATTATATATATCATATATCATATATATATTACATATATCATATATATAATATATCATATATGTATATATATATGTCTATATCATGTGTATCATGTATCATATATATTATATATATCATATATATAATATATCATATATGTATATATATATGTCTATATTTTATGTATCATATATATAATATATAATATATGTATATATATATGTCTATATTATATGTATCATATATCATATATATATATTATATATATCATATATATATCATATATATAATATATCATATATGTATATATATGTCTATATTATATGTATCATATATATATTATATATCATATATATAATATATCATATATGTATATATATGTGTCTATATTATATGTATCATATATTATATATATTATATATATATCATATATATAATATATCATATATATATATTATATATCATATAAGTACTTTGAGATGATTTGATGAGAACAACATATCCATTTGATTAAGAAGCTGATGTCATATCACTTGAATGTAGACTCGTCTCGAAGTCAAACTCCGATTAATGATAGTTTGACCGGCCAGTCCTCGGTTATCTGAAAACATAACTATTTCAGAACAGGTAACATTTTCGTCCATTGAGTGTCAATTGATGACCGTTTGGATCTACTGATAGTTGGGATGATGCTTTGATATGTAGGATACTCAAATAAGTAATGGCTGTCTAAATAATCATCTAGGAGTGGGAACAGCTGAAGAAGGCCGGGAAGCTATCGGTCGAAGCTGTGTCAGAAACGAAACGTTGATTTTGAGACTAGCATACGGATTCAGTGATTAACTTCGTAGGTGTAAGATGGAATGGGGGTTCGCAAAAGCCAGTTATATTTTTGTCGATAATGCTTCAGCAGTTGGTTGTTCCTTTTCCTCTTCAGGCTTCGTTTCTGTTTCGTTATGTTTGTTATCAATGGAATGCATGGATTCCTTCGGGGTGAAACGGACGCGCAATCGATACCCATTCGTGTTTTCTTCGGTGATGATTGAGCCCTGGGCTCTGAGTCGTTCCGGGGTCAGGCTCGGTGTACTGTTTGACTGACTGACTAGGTGATACTCCCGGCCGCTGCGAACCGAACTTCGTGATCCGTTGAAGTCATTGCCGACGGACACACATTCCGTCGGCATGACTGTCCGCAGGCTCTGGTTCCGGTTGAGGCGGGCGATCTTTTGCGGACAGAATACCTCCATTAGACCCCTCTTGATCTTTATATTAAAGAAGCCGTAGAGGACCGGATTGAGACCACTCTGCAACAGGGCCATAGTCTCAGCAAAGGCGATGACCGTGGCGGGAATCTCGTATGTGTAGTTGCTGTAGATACGAATCAAATTCACGACAAAGTATGGCGTCCAGCATGCAATAAACGTAGAGATGATGCTTAACGTCATCTTAATGGTTTTAATCTTGGCGCGGGGGATGGAGCTTCGATTGGGGACACTTCGGCGGAGTGTGCCCTCGCCCGCCGTGTTGACTATGTCGCGACTTGCGCGCCACACCACCAACACGACGTTGATGTAGAAGTATGAGATCAAAATGGCCGGCACTATCAAGATGTAGGTTGTCAGAAAGGTGAAATAGACCTTCCTTTGCCACTCTTCAGTGTAGCCTTTCGTCTGGCAGCCATATTTTTTCTGTCCGTTCGGGTGTGTCCCCTTGATGGTCTGTACGAAGATGAAGAGCTGAGGTAAGGCGAAACCGAACGCCATTATCCAGGCGGCGGCGATCGATATCCGCGCCTGTTGGATGGTGTTTCTGAAATTCAAAGGGTTGCAGATCGCCATATAACGGTCGTAGCTCATGGCTGTCAGGATAAAAGTAGTGCTGGCCAGCGTAACGATCTGCAGGTAGGGCAGGATCTTACAAGCCACCGGACCGAGGACCCATTCCCCAAAGCATACAAATAGAATCTCGGTTGTCATGGTAGCAAAACAGACAGTCAGATCCCCTATTGCCAAATTAACGATGAAGATGTTGACTCGGCTATTCTTCTTACGATACTTGCTGCACGTCAGCACAATGATAATGATCGTATTACCGAAAAGAGTGATGATCATGATGACCACCAAAGAAGCCACTCTTTGGATGACGTCAGGTGTCCATATTAGATCATCCAACGGGCGAGCAGTGGTTGTAGTTAGCGTCAGGTAATAATCCGAACCCTCCGTCACGTTCGAGCCGTTGTAGGCCGAGATACTCTCGTTGTTCGGAGAATCAACCATTAATATCTTTCTTTGTGTTCCGCCGTTCGCCATCTTGGATAATTGATTTCAGTTCTATATATCTTGCGGTCGAAAGTGGGCGATGGTTGATTATATATTACCGACTTCTCAGAGAAGACATACCGACTTTTTTTAGGGTATAAAGGTCGGGCAGCATTGTGTTGGGTGCGTTTCAGCTTGAGAAGGAAGGCGAACGGACGGGTTCCATCGCGCGATTTACTGACGGGAGCTTGAAATCTTGCGTCCAGGAACTACGGAAATGGGTTGATAGGTCGGTGAGGCTAAATGCAATCATGTCGTTCTTCTGTTATTAGGAACCCCTGCGGAAGACATAAAATATAAGAAGTAGCATGAGAAACTGGAATAATTGAAAAAAATAGAAAGAAAAACATTAATATTTTATTTATTTTAACTATTTTGGCAAAAAGAACAAAAAAATGGCAAAAAACGTCAAAGATAAACGAGCGTGTCCGTTCTTATGTTGCGTCCGTCTTTAAGCTGCGTCCGTTCTTATGTTGCGTCCGTCCTTATGTTGCGTCCGTCCTTAAATTGCGTCCGTCCTTAAGTTAAGTTGCGTCCGTTCTTAAGTTGCGTCTGTTCTTATGTTGCGTCCGTTCTTAAGTTGCGTCCGTTCTTATGCTGCGTCCGTCTTTAAGCTGCGTCCGTTCTTATGTTGCGTCCGTCCTTATGTTGCGTCCGTCCTTAAATTGCGTCCGTCCTTAAGTTAAGTTGCGTCCGTTCTTAAGTTGCGTCTGTTCTTATGTTGCGTCCGTTCTTAAGTTGCGTCCGTTCTTATGCTGCGTCCGTCTTTAAGCTGCGTCCGTTCTTATGTTGCGTCCGTCCTTATGTTGCGTCCGTCCTTAAATTGCGTCCGTCCTTAAGTTAAGTTGCGTCCGTTCTTAAGTTGCGTCTGTTCTTATGTTGCGTCCGTTCTTAAGTTGCGTCCGTTCTTATGCTGCGTCCGTCTTTAAGCTGCGTCCGTTCTTATGTTGCGTCCGTCCTTATGTTGCGTCCGTCCTTAAATTGCGTCCGTCCTTAAGTTAAGTTGCGTCCGTTCTTAAGTTGCGTCTGTTCTTATGTTGCGTCCGTTCTTAAGTTGCGTCCGTTCTTATGCTGCGTCCGTCCTTAAGTTTTGTCCGTTCTCAAGTTGCGTCCGTCTTACGTTGCGTCCGTTCTTAAGTTGCGTCCGTCCTTACGTTGCGTCCGTTCTTAACTTGCGTCCGTCCTTAAGTTGCGTCCGTTCTTAAGTTAAGTTGCGTCCGTTCTTAAGTTGTGTCTGTTCTTATGTTGCGTCCGTCCTTAAGTTGCGTCCGTCCTTAAGTTAAGTTGCGTCCGTTCTTAAGTTACGTCCGTTCTTATGTTGCGTCCGTCCTTAAGTTGCGTCCGTTCTTATGTTGCGTCCGTCCTTAAGTTAAGTTGCGTCCGTTCTTATGTTGCGTCCGTCCTTAAGTTAAGTTGCGTCCGTTCTTAAGTTAAGTTGCGTCCGTTCTTAAGTTAAGTTGTGTCCGTTCTTAAGTTGCCTCCCTTCTATAAACTGCGTCGATCCTTAAACTGATCCAATTACCTAAGCTGCGTCCGTTCTTAAGTTGGCTGTCAGGATAAATATGATGCTGCCAACATAACGATCTGCAAGTAGGGCAGGTTCTTACAAATCACTGTGTGTTCTTCAGAATTACGTGATGTATTATCTGCTTCTTTTGTCCCAGCTCGTTTTTAACTCGTTGGTCTAGTGGTCTCCATCAATTCGCTGTTTTGATACCTCATTGTAACAGAGCTTCCTATTCTAGTAGCGTCTTTCCAGGAACTGCAGGCTTGTGGAACTCGGACTGTTTTTCTCCTACCTAAAGCCTTGGTCTTTTCAAGACTAAGGCCAATAGACATCTCCTGTCTTTGCGATAATCATATTTTGTTTTTGCTAGCTCCTTACATCAAGTGGCTTCATGCCTTGTCAGGAGCGATTTCCATGAAAAAAAGCTGCATCCGTTTTTAGCTGCTTCTGTTCTTCAGCAGCGTCTATTATGAGGCTGCGTCCGTTCTTAAACTTTGTCCATTCTTACGCTGCGCCCATTTTAAAACTGCGTCCAGTTTAAACTGAATCCACCCTTAATATAGTCCGTTCTTAAGCTGGGCTTATTCCTAATTATAAACTGTGCCCATTTTAAAGCTGCGCTTATTCTTAAACTGGGTTCATTCTTAAGCTGCATCAGGTTTAAGCTGCGCAAATTTTTAATATAGTCTGTCATTAAGCTGCGTCTATTCTTAGTCTGCGTCCACCTGTAAGCTGTGTCCATACTTAAGCTGCGTCTATTCGTAATCTGCGTCCACCTGTAAGCTGTGTCCATACTTAAGCTGCGTCTATTCGTAATCTGCGTCCACCTGTAAGCTGTGTCCATACTTAAGCTGCGTCTATTCGTAATCTGCGTCCACCTGTAAGCTGTGTCCATACTTAAGCTGCGTCTATTCGTAATCTGCGTCCACCTGTAAGCTGTGTCCATACTTAAGCTGCGTCTATTCGTAATCTGCGTCCACCTGTAAGCTGTGTCCATACTTAAGCTGCGTCTATTCGTAATCTGCGTCCACCTGTAAGCTGTGTCCATACTTAAGCTGCGTCTATTCGTAATCTGCGTCCACCTGTAAGCTGTGTCCATACTTAAGCTGCGTCTATTCGTAATCTGCGTCCACCTGTAAGCTGTGTCCATACTTAAGCTGCGTCTATTCGTAATCTGCGTCCACCTGTAAGCTGTGTCCATACTTAAGCTGCGTCTATTCGTAATCTGCGTCCACCTGTAAGCTGTGTCCATACTTAAGCTGCGTCTATTCGTAATCTGCGTCCACCTGTAAGCTGTGTCCATACTTAAGCTGCGTCTATTCGTAATCTGCGTCCACCTGTAAGCTGTGTCCATACTTAAGCTGCGTCTATTCGTAATCTGCGTCCACCTGTAAGCTGTGTCCATACTTAAGCTGCGTCTATTCGTAATCTGCGTCCACCTGTAAGCTGTGTCCATACTTAAGCTGCGTCTATTCGTAATCTGCGTCCACCTGTAAGCTGTGTCCATACTTAAGCTGCGTCTATTCGTAATCTGCGTCCACCTGTAAGCTGTGTCCATACTTAAGCTGCGTCTATTCGTAATCTGCGTCCACCTGTAAGCTGTTTCCATACTTAAGCTGCGTCTATTCGTAATCTGCGTCCACCTGTAAGCTGTGTCCATACTTAAGCTGCGTCTATTCGTAATCTGCGTCCACCTGTGAGCTGTGTCCATACTTAAGCTGCGTCTATTCTTAATCTGCGTCCACCTGTAAGCTGTGTCCATACTTAAGCTGCGTCTATTCGTAATCTGCGTCCACCTGTGAGCTGTGTCCATACTTAAGCTGCGTCTATTCTTAATCTGCGTCCACCTGTAAGCTGTGTCCATACTTAAGCTGCGTCTATTCGTAATCTGCGTCCACCTGTAAGCTGTGTCCATACTTAAGCTGCGTCTATTCGTAATCTGCGTCCACCTGTGAGCTGTGTCCATACTTAAGCTGCGTCTATTCTTAATCTGCGTCCACCTGTAAGCTGTGTCCATACTTAAGCTGCGTCTATTCGTAATCTGCGTCCACCTGTAAGCTGTGTCCATACTTAAGCTGCGTCTATTCGTAATCTGCGTCCACCTGTGAGCTGTGTCCATACTTAAGCTGCGTCTATTCTTAATCTGCGTCCACCTGTAAGCTGTGTCCATACTTAAGCTGCGTCTATTCGTAATCTGCGTCCACCTGTAAGCTGTGTCCATACTTAAGCTGCGTCTATTCGTAATCTGCGTCCACCTGTGAGCTGTGTCCATACTTAAGCTGCGTCTATTCTTAATCTGCGTCCACCTGTAAGCTGTGTCCATACTTAAGCTGCGTCTATTCGTAATCTGCGTCCACCTGTAAGCTGTGTCCATACTTAAGCTGCGTCTATTCGTAATCTGCGTCCACCTGTAAGCTGTGTCCATACTTAAGCTGCGTCTATTCTTAATCTGCTTCCACCTGTAAGCTGTGTCCATACTTAAGCTGCGTCCATTTCTAAGCTGCGTCCACCTGTAAGCTGCGTCCATTTCTAAGATGAGTCCATTCTTAAGCTGTGTCGATTCCATCTGGTCTAGAAATCTAGCAGGATAACAAGAAATAATACTTTAGATGTAAACTTTGGTCTTGAATGTGTTCTTCATTAACTTCGTTTGTGGTCGCTGTACAAGACTTTGCATTCCAGATAGAGAATGTCCACCGCGTCAGGTAGATCACTCTGAGACGCGGGACCCTCGGAAAACGCCTAAATAAAGCAGGTATAGTTTCAAATTTAGTGTCCACATTCCTGAGGACTACTGCCCTCATCGTGAACGTCGGGACGCAGAGAGCCATTTATGATTTTCAATTATAATGATTTAACTGCTGGTCGCCTGGCCGGTGACGTGAGTATCGGACCCACGACGATAGGTAGCAAACACTTATTTGGTGCGGATCGACCAGAATTTCTAGCATCGAAATATTTGATGAAAAAACAAAAACAGAAATAAGAAACAAAATGGCGGCGAAAGAAAGTTACCACCGTATGATGTTAACTTTTAAATTAATTAACCTCTTACCTGATTACTAAAGGTATTTACAGAATATGAACATTCTGAACATGTTTTTTTTACATTCCAAAGTATTAGTTCTATCACTGACTCTAAATTTAAAGCCCGAGATGTTTTGTTACAAGTTACCATTTTTTAATGTTTATTTCTAAATACAAGTTACAATTTTTTATGTTTATTTCTAAATACAAGTTACCATTTTTTAATGTTTATTTCTAAATACAAGTTACCATTTTTTAATGTTTATTTCTAAATACAAGTTACCATTTTTTATGTTTATTTCTAAATACAAGTTACCATTTTTTAATGTTTATTTCTAAATACAAGTTACCATTTTTTAATGTTTATTTCTAAATACAAGTTACCATTTTTTATGTTTATTTCTAAATACAAGTTACCATTTTTTAATGTTTATTTCTAAATACAAGTTACCATTTTTTAATGTTTATTTCTAAATACAAGTTACCATTTTTTAATGTTTATTTCTAAATACAAGTTACCATTTTTTAATGTTTATTTCTAAATACAAGTTACCATTTTTTAATGTTTATTTCTAAATACAAGTTACCATTTTTTAATGTTTATTTCTAAATACAAGTTACCATTTTTTAATGTTTATTTGTAAATACAAGTTACCATTTTTTAATGTTTATTTGTAAATACAAGTTACCATGTTTTAATGTTTATTTCTAAATACAAGTTACCATTTTTTAATATTTATTTCTAAATACAAGTTACCATTTTTTAATGTTTATTTCTAAATACAAGTTACCATTTTTTAATGTTTATTTCTAAATACAAGTTACCATTTTTTATGTTTATTTCTAAATACAAGTTAGCATTTTTTAATGTTTATTTCTAAATACAAGTTAGCATTTTTTAATGTTTATTTCTAAATACAAGTTAGCATTTTTTTAATGTTTATTTCTAAATACAAGTTACTATTTTTTAATGTTTATTTCTAAATACAAGTTAGCATTTTTTAATGTTTATTTCTAAATACAAGTTACCATTTTTTAATGTTTATTTCTAAATACAATTTACCAATTTTTTATGTTTATTTCTAAATACAAGTTACCATTTTTTATGTTTATTTCTAAATACAAGTTACGATTTTTTAATGTTTATTTCTAAATACAAGTTACCATTTTTTAGTGTTTATTTCTAAATACAAGTTACCATTTTTAATGTTTATTTCTAAATACAAGTTACGATTTTTTAATGTTTATTTCAAAATACAAGTTAGCATTTTTTAATGTTTATTTCTAAATACAAGTTACCATTTTTTTAATGTTTATTTCTAAATACAAGTTAGCATTTTTTTAATGTTTATTTCTAAATACAAGTTAGCATTTTTTTAATGTTTATTTCTAAATACAAGTTACCATTTTTTAATGTTTATTTCTAAATACAAGTTACCATTTTTTAATGTTTATTTCTAAATACAAGTTACCATTTTTTATGTTTATTTCTAAATAAAAGTTACCATTTTTTAATGTTTATTTCTAAATACAAGTTACCATTTTTTATGTTTATTTCTAAATACAAGTTACCATTTTTTATGTTTATTTCTAAATACAAGTTACCATTTTTTAATGTTTATTTCTAAATACAAGTTACCATTTTTTAATGTTTATTTCTAAATACAAGTTACCATTTTTTATGTTTATTTCTAAATACAAGTTACCATTTTTTAATGTTTATTTCTAAATACAAGTTACCATGTTTTAATGTTTATTTCTAAATACAAGTTACCATTTTTTAATGTTTATTTCTCAATACAAGTTACCATTTTTTAATGTTTATTTCTAAATACAAGTTACCATTTTTTATTGTTTATTTCTAAATACAAGTTACCATTTTTTAATGTTTATTTCTAAATACAAGTTACCATTTTTTAATGTTTATTTCTAAATACAAGTTACCATTTTTTAATGTTTATTTCTAAATACAAGTTACCATTTTTAAATGTTTATTTCTAAATACAAGTTACCATTTTTTAATGTTTATTTCTAAATACAAGTTACCATTTTTTTAATGTTTATTTCTAAATACAAGTTACTATTTTTTAATGTTTATTTCTAAATACAAGTTACCATTTTTTATGTTTATTTCTAAATACAAGTTAGCATTTTTTAATGTTTATTTCTAAATACAAGTTAGCATTTTTTAATGTTTATTTCTAAATACAAGTTAGCATTTTTTTAATGTTTATTTCTAAATACAAGTTACCATTTTTTAATGTTTATTTCTAAATACAAGTTACCATTTTTTAATGTTTATTTCTAAATATAAGTTACCATTTTTTAATGTTTATTTCTAAATACAAGTTACCATTTTTTAATGTTTATTTCTAAATACAAGTTACCATTTTTAAATGTTTATTTCTAAATACAAGTTAGCATTTTTTAATGTTTATTTCTAAATACAAGTTACCATATTTTAATGTTTATTTCTAAATACAAGTTACCATTTTTTAATGTTTATTTCTAAATACAAGTTACCATTTTTTAATGTTTATTTCTAAATATAAGTTACCATTTTTTAATATTTCTATTTCTAAACGCAAGTTACCATTTTTAAATGTTTATTTCTAAATACAAGTTACCATTTTTTATGTTTATTTCTAAATACAAGTTACCATTTTTTAATGTTTATTTCTAAATACAAGTTACCAATTTTTAATGTTTATTTCTAAATACAAGTTACCATTTTTTAATGTTTATTTCTAAATACAAGTTACCATTTTTTATGTTTATTTCTAAATACAAGTTACCATTTTTTAATGTTTATTTCTAAATACAAGTTACCATTTTTTATGTTTATTTCTAAATACAAGTTACCATTTTTTATGTTTATTTCTAAATACAAGTTACCATTTTTTAATGTTTATTTCTAAATACAAGTTACCATTTTTTATGTTTATTTCTAAATACAAGTTACCATTTTTTAATGTTTATTTCTAAATACAAGTTACCATTTTTTTATGTTTATTTCTAAATACAAGTTACCATTTTTTAATGTTTATTTCTAAATACAAGTTACCATTTTTTAATGTTTATTTCTAAATATAAGTTACCATTTTTTAATATTTCTATTTCTAAACGCAAGTTACCATTTTTAAATGTTTATTTCTAAATACAAGTTACCATTTTTTATGTTTATTTCTAAATACAAGTTACCATTTTTTAATGTTTATTTCTAAATACAAGTTACCAATTTTTAATGTTTATTTCTAAATACAAGTTACCATTTTTTAATGTTTATTTCTAAATACAAGTTACCATTTTTTATGTTTATTTCTAAATACAAGTTACCATTTTTTAATGTTTATTTCTAAATACAAGTTACCATTTTTTATGTTTATTTCTAAATACAAGTTACCATTTTTTATGTTTATTTCTAAATACAAGTTACCATTTTTTAATGTTTATTTCTAAATACAAGTTACCATTTTTTATGTTTATTTCTAAATACAAGTTACCATTTTTTAATGTTTATTTCTAAATACAAGTTACCATTTTTTAATGTTTATTTCTAAATACAAGTTACCATTTTTTTATGTTTATTTCTAAATACAAGTTACCATTTTTTTATGTTTATTTCTAAATACAAGTTACCATTTTTTAATGTTTATTTCTAAATACAAGTTACCATTTTTTAATGTTTATTTCTAAATACAAGTTACCATTTTTTAATGTTTATTTCTAAATACAAGTTACCATTTTTTTATGTTTATTTCTAAATACAAGTTACCATTTTTAAACGTTTATTTCTAAATACAAGTTAGCATTTTTTAATGTTTATTTCTAAATACAAGTGACCATTTTTAATGTTTATTTCTAAATACAATTTACCATTTTTTAATGTTTATTTCTAAATACAAGTTACCATTTTTTAATGTTTATTTCTAAATACAAGTTACCATTTTTTAATGTTTATTTCTAAATACAAGTTACCATTTTTTATGTTTATTTCTAAATACAAGTTACCATTTTTTAATGTTTATTTCTAAATACAAGTTACCATTTTTTATGTTTATTTCTAAATACAAGTTACCATTTTTTAATGTTTATTTCTAAATACAAGTTACCATTTTTTAATGTTTATTTCTAAATACAAGTTACCATTTTTTAATGTTTATTTCTAAATACAAGTGACCATTTTTAATGTTTATTTCTAAATACAATTTACCATTTTTTAATGTTTATTTCTAAATACAAGTTACCATTTTTTAATGTTTATTTCTAAATACAAGTTACCATTTTTTAATGTTTATTTCTAAATACAAGTTACCATTTTTTAATGTTTATTTCTAAATACAAGTTACCATTTTTTAATGTTTATTTCTAAATACAAGTTAGCATTTTTTAATGTTTATTTCTAAATACAAGTTACCATTTTTTATGTTTATTTCTAAATACAAGTTACCATTTTTTAATGTTTATTTCTAAATACAAGTTACCATTTTTTAATGTTTATTTCTAAATACAAGTTACCATTTTTTAATGTTTATTTCTAAATACAAGTTACCATTTTTTAATGTTTATTTCTAAATACAAGTTACCATTTTTTAATGTTTATTTCTAAATACAAGTTACCATTTTTTAATGTTTATTTCTAAATACAAGTTAGCATTTTTTAATGTTTATTTCTAAATACAAGTTACCATTTTTTATGTTTATTTCTAAATACAAGTTACCATTTTTTATGTTTATTTCTAAATACAAGTTACCATTTTTAATGTTTATTTCTAAATACAAGTTACCATTTTTTAATGTTTATTTCTAAATACAAGTTACCATTTTTTAATGTTTATTTCTAAATACAAGTTACCATTTTTTAATGTTTATTTCTAAATACAAGTTACCATTTTTTTAATGTTTATTTCTAAATACAAGTTACCATTTTTTAATGTTTATTTCTAAATACAAGTTACCATTTTTTAATGTTTATTTCTAAATACAAGTTACCATTTTTTAATATTTCTATTTCTAAATACAAGTTACCATTTTTTAATGTTTATTTCTAAATACAAGTTACCATTTTTTAATGTTTATTTCTAAATACAAGTTACCATTTTTTAATGTTTATTTCTAAATACAAGTTACCATTTTTTAATGTTTATTTCTAAATACAAGTTACCATTTTTTAATGTTTATTTCTAAATACAAGTTACCATTTTTTAATGTTTATTTCTAAATACAAGTTACCATATTTTAATGTTTATTTCTAAATACAAGTTACCATTTTTTAATGTTTATTTCTAAATATAAGTTACCATTTTTTAATATTTCTATTTCTAAACGCAAGTTACCATTTTTAAAT
This sequence comes from Sepiola atlantica, assembly GCA_963556195.1. Classification (NCBI taxonomy): domain Eukaryota; kingdom Metazoa; phylum Mollusca; class Cephalopoda; order Sepiida; family Sepiolidae; genus Sepiola; species Sepiola atlantica. The sequence continues at coordinate 6,778,101 of OY744546.1, forward strand.
GTTTATTTCTAAATACAAGTTAGCATTTTTTAATGTTTATTTCTAAATACAAGTTACCATTTTTTAATGTTTATTTCTAAATACAAGTTACCATTTTTTAATGTTTATTTCTAAATATAAGTTACCATTTTTTAATATTTCTATTTCTAAACGCAAGTTACCATTTTTAAATGTTTATTTCTAAATACAAGTTAGCATTTTTTAATGTTTATTTCTAAATACAAGTTACCATATTTTAATGTTTATTTCTAAATACAAGTTACCATTTTTTAATGTTTATTTCTAAATACAAGTTACCATTTTTTAATGTTTATTTCTAAATACAAGTTACCATTTTTTAATGTTTATTTCTAAATACAAGTTACCATTTTTTAATGTTTATTTCTAAACACAAGTTACCATTTTTTAATGTTTATTTCTAAATACAAGTTACCATTTTTTAATGTTTATTTCTAAATACAAGTTACCATTTTTTAATGTTTATTTCTAAATACAAGTTACCATTTTTTAATGTTTATTTCTAAATACAAGTTACCATTTTTTAATGTTTATTTCTAAATATAAGTTACCATTTTTTAATATTTCTATTTCTAAACGCAAGTTACCATTTTTAAATGTTTATTTCTAAATACAAGTTAGCATTTTTTAATGTTTATTTCTAAATACAAGTTACCATATTTTAATGTTTATTTCTAAATACAAGTTACCATTTTTTAATGTTTATTTCTAAATACAAGTTACCATTTTTTAATGTTTATTTCTAAATACAAGTTACCATTTTTTAATGTTTATTTCTAAATACAAGTTACCATTTTTTATGTTTATTTCTAAATACTAGTTACAATTTTTTAATGTTTATTTCTAAATACAAGTTACCATTTTTTAAATGTTTATTTCTAAATACGAGTTACCATTTTTTAATGTTTATTTCTAAATACAAGTTACCATTTTTTCACCAATTGTTGTGTGTTTTAGTTACTCTTTTCAAAATAAACAAAATAATATTTTATTTATTAGCTTATTTCTGTATTGTGTTCAAAATTCCAAATTGAAACGGATACTGAAAAAAGATAACTTTTACTAATCAATATAAATGATTGCATCGAGTAAAAATCCGTAGCCGGGAATGCTCCCCTGGCAGAAGAAAGGGGCCACCCACACCGTCAATAAAAGTTGTTTCAATAAATCGATGGTTCTTCATTCTTCGTGGTTGTGCAATAATTAATTGAAGGTTTCTTCAGTCATTTAAGGGAGCGCCGACGAGCGACAGGGTTGCGTGAAGCTCGCAGAATAAAAAAGGTACGTTATGAACTCGTATATTCAATTGATTGCAAACTGTAAGGCGTTTAGCCTCTCCTAAGTGGGGAGGTATGCAACATCCGTAGCCACCCTCGGAAGGTTATAAGTGCACGCAAGATTTTTATAACGGATTTCATTTTTGGGTTTATCATTACGGTGGAATATTTCGTTCGTCATTGTCGCGCTAAAAATAAATACATTTAAAAGTTTTTTGAGAAACCAGTTAACAGACGCGTGAATTCATATCAATAAATGAAAATTTATTTAATCATTTTTTTCTTTTTTTATAAAAAATAAAAAAATGATTAAATAAATTTTCATTTATTGATATAAATTCACGCCTCTGTTAACTGGTTTCTCAAAGAACATTTCAAATATATCGCTTTTAAAACTGTAGTAACACTTATATTATTAATCTCAGGCCAACCAGGTCATTCACTACAATACCGGACATCGGAGGAGATCGTAAATCTTCGGCCACGCCGTCAGATTTTTACCATGAAAAAAAAAAGAAGAAGAAATACAATGTCTGTTTACCATGATTATGGTTTGTTAAAACCGACAATTTGGAATTATAAGAAAAGAAAAAAAAAATGATTAAATAAATTTTCATTTATTGATGTGAATTCACGCGTCTGTTTACTGATTTCTCAAAGAAAATTTCAAATATATCTACTAACGACGCTTTTAAAACTGTA
>OY744546.1:6787597-6797597 GCA_963556195.1 Sepiola atlantica
AAAAAAATAATAAGTAAGTAAATAAAAGAATAAAGATATATATATATATATATATATATATATATATATATATATATATGTAAATTAATAGATATAACCAAAAATAAAACCATCAATACGGCTCTTTACTAATAATAAGACACAGCCTCCTAAAGACGGTCGCGAGACCGAAAGCGCTCGAGAAATGGCCCAAGATACAACGTTAGGCGCCATACTCCACCAATTGACACCGGAAAACCGACGAATCGCTCGCCGCGTCGAGAAATTAACCAGAAAGATAGCAAAGAGAGAAAACTCCGTGGTCTTCAATGACACATGTATAATATATATATATATATATATATATATATAGTTGTATGTATAAACAAAAAGAAAGGGGCAAAATTCCTTCAAGAAAACCATGTGTTAGATGCAGATATTTTATTAAAATCAAAATCAGAAAAATAAAAACAATATATATATTTTTTTCATCTTGACTTTTTTATCTAATAATTTCGGTTATATAACAAGCCTCGTCAGAGCTTTAGACAAATAAAAGGTATTAACCATATTTTTTTTATCTGCATCTCACACATCGTTTTTTGATGGAATTTTTCAAAGGCTTTCGATATGTCAAGGACTTCCGTCCTAGCTTCACCGGCCTATTACTTTTACATATTATTTACGAAATTTACACCACAGCGACGTTTTTAAATGAAAAACTTAAACTTAAGGTGTCTTAAGACGAAACTGAAATTCAAGGAATCTTGCTTAATAAAGGTCTAATGACTATGTATCAAATTTGATCCAAATCTGATATATTGAATTTAATTTTACTACAGTAGAAACATCGTTATAATGAGAAATTTGAAAATCTACCGGACATTAAAAAAAAACAGGTTCTTTCAACCAGACCGGAAAGAAATCGGCGATCTTCGTCAAAAGAAATTGTCTGTATCACGATGACGAAGGCTTATTAAGCCGAAAGTTCGGATTAAACAACAATAAAAACAAAATAAATTTATTTATTTGAAAAAAAAAATCCCGCATTCTGTTATCTGGTTTCTTAACTGATTTTCAAATCTGATATATTTAAATTTTCAATTAGAAACCCTTTAAAATTTTCAATTAGAAACCCATTAAAATTTTCAATTAGAATCCCTTTAAAATATTTAAGTAGAAACCCGTTAAAATTTTCAATTAGAAACCCGTTAAAATTTTCAAATAGAAACCCGTTAAAATTTTCTATTCAAAACCCTTTAAAATTTTCAATTAGAAACCCTTTAAAAGATTTAAGTAGAAACCCTTTAAGATTTTCAATAAGAAACCCATTAAAAATTTCAATAAGAAACCATTTAAAATCTTCAATAAGAAAACCTTAAAAGTTTTCAATTAGAAACCCTTTAAAATTTTCAAATAGAAACCCGTTAAAATGTTCAATTGGAAACCCATTAAATTTTTTAATTAGAAACCCTTTAAAATATTAAATGAGAAACCCTGTAAAATTATTAAATAGACACCCTGTAAAATTTTCAATTAGAAACCCGTTAAAATTTTCAATTAGAAACCCATTAAAATTTTCAATTAAAAACCCGTTAAACTTTTCAATTAGAAACCCTTTAAAATACTTTAAATGAACTGTTTGTTAATTACTGTCTAATATCTATTGTTAAAAGTTCACAATAATCAGACTTTTAAAAAGAGTTTGCACCCCCTCTTTGCCTCCTTTGCATAAAAGTAAATTAAATTAAATATAACCCACATTTGAACCACTTACGCCATGCAGCTGTGTTTCAAAATTCATAATGATCGGTTAATTAGTTTAAGAGTTAATCTCGTACATACGAATAAATAAACATATAAACATACCTAACTTTTTATATAGAATGTGAAAAATGGTGAGAATTCTTGATTTCTATGAACGTAAAATAAATCCTGCCTTTGTTTGATTCGTAAATAAATATTTTCTTTTTTTCTTTTCACAGTTGCAAGTTTAGCACCGATCCAGATTGTCTGTCGCCTTTTCGCGGGAAACGTGTTAGGATGGCGGGAAATATATCTGCGTTAAATTTAAATACATGTTTTCTTTAGGTGTTGATTGTTAAGGTGTCCAGGACACACAGCGTACGCATGCGCGAAAGTTGCGTATTACGTAGCAGTAGTATACTTTCGTAAATTAAGTGTAGCTACAAATTGCCAGGTGCAGTGGGTTATACAGGATGCTTGATGGGGTATTACCATTTATGAATTTTTTTATTTTCTGTTTTATGGGTGGGTTCGATTTTCCAGAGAAAGAGAGAGAGAGAGAGAGAGAGAGAGAGAGAGAGAGAGAGAGGGGAGAGGGAGAGAAGAAACGACGATAAAAGAGATAGGGGCGAGAGTAGATGAAGGGGACATAAAAGGGGGAATAGAAACGGAGAGAGAGAGAGAAAGAGAGAGAGAGAGAGAGAGAGAGAGAGAGAGAGAGAGAGAGAGAGAGAGAGAGAGAGAGAAAAAACGGAAAAAAGGAAAAACCAATGATTTAAATGTGTACCATGTGTTGGGTTTTCAAAATTTCACTTTTTTTTTCTTATCTTTCTGTTTTTGCTGGAGATGGGGCATCCTACCAGATGCCAGACATTCACTGGCTATTCTAGACACTCCAGCCTAGAGATCGTTTTAAGATTCTAACCGTCCGTTTAAGTGCAGTTGTTTGTATTTCTCTTGCACTCGGTTCACCGGGTATACTCGCCAGATAGCTCTTGAAATTCTTCTTCATTAGTCCTGTTGCTCCTATAATTACTGGTATGATGGAGATTTTCCTAAGATTTCAGTTTCTTTTCATGTCGTACAGAAGACCTTGGTATTTCGTAATCTTTTCCCTTTCTGCTCTGTTCAATCCTGCATCATTAGGGACACTGACTTCAACTAGGGTTGCTACTTTCTTCCTTTTGTCCCATATTACGATGTCAGGTTTAACAGCTCCGTTTTCTAGATATGTAGCTGTAGGGATTGCATAATCATAGTGGATAGTGGATAACTTATTACCAACTGTTCTTTCTGGTATATGCTCTCAGGACTTGCTGCTACACTGGATGTTCAACTTTTTACAAATAGTCCAGTGAATATATTTACACACTCCGTTGTGTCGCACTGTATAATAGCCATCTCCAGGAGAACCTTACAACTAGATGTCAGGTGGCTCACACTCTCTACTTTTGTGTGGTAGTACTTGCACTGTTTATTGTTGCTGATACCACTCATCTTTTTAAAGGCATTGGTCATCAAGCCTTGATCTTGAGCAGCCATTATCATTCTCTCCTGATCATAGTGGAGAGATCCTCTTTTCAGCAAATCTACAGAGCCTTCCTTATCTATATATTCCTGGGATAATTCACCTAGGAAATACTTAGCACGTTGTTAGTTGGCCCATTATTCCGGTTTCTGGAATGGAACGTCTTGGTGTATTTTTGAGGCTTTTGCGAGCTATTTCTGTGGCAGCATTGTTGTCTGTTTCTGCCTCATTTGTAAGAGAGTCCTGTCCAAAATGTTTGGCCAGTTTTGTGATAGAGGTTATTCACTTGAATACATTTTCATGTGTGTTCAAAATTGTTGTCAATTTCCTTATTCAAAAAACGCCAACTAGCGCTAAACATCGATCGGACTTCACTTTAATCTAACGTCCCTTACAACTTGAGCTGTTTTTCTGACTCTACGGTGAGTCTACCCCTCTGAGATAATATCATCGAAATGAAGAAGAAGAAAAAAAACTATAAGAGAGTCTCCCCTGACAAAGTTGTTTTACAACGAAAGCATGCAAAAAAAAAAAATTAAATAAATGATTTATCATTAAAATTTATACCATGTGTTGGTTTTTCAAAATGTTACTTAAATACATTTTCATGTTTACTTCAAAGATGTTGTCAATTTCCTTTATATATATATATATATATATATATATATATATATATATATATATATATATATATATATATATATATATATATAGTCTCGGAAGGTTCTTAACCATTAAAACTAGTAGTACAACATCAGTATATATATATATAAATTCTAGACAAACATAGCTATTCCTGGTTGTTTATTCACGTACGAAACGGACTGTTAAGTAATTGAACCTTCTGGAGGTTGAATGAAATGAATAAATACTTGCGCATTTGATATTGTTTATTTATATATGCTCTATTGTTAAAAGTTAACATTCACAGAGTTTTTACTTTGGAAAGTTTTGACTATTTATTAAATATATATATGCAAATATATACTTTTAGACACTATATATATAGTGTCTAAAAGTATATATATATATATATATATATATGATTATTTTCATTTAAACAGACATGTACAAAATCTGCGACACTGGCATGTCGATGTTATCAATCAACAGCTGTTATAAACTGAGATCTCATCAGGCAGATTAAACTCCGATCTTAACCTTAGATCATATTTGGAGATATATATATATATATATATATATATATATATATATATATATATATATATATATATATATATTTCCAAATATAATCAAATTAATTTCTTTATACAATATAACACCCTGACTCCCCGGATAAATTATATTATACTTATCACATCCACATCCCCCTTACCAACAAAAATACAACCTACACTCGTATCCTCGTAATCCCCCCATATCACAAATAACACAAATTATTACATACTTCATCATATTAAAAAAAAAGAAACATCTAAATATATTAAATATGTTAAGTCTTACGAGTTAAATACCTAGAAATATATTCATTGAATACCCTTAAATAAAATTAATATATATATATATATATATATATATATATATATATATATATATATGACCAAAATCTAAACCTTACCGATTTACACAGACCCTCTGATAGCTTATATCTAATAACGTGTATGAGACTAACAGAGTTAATTAAACACAAGTATCCCACACGAATCGATACAGACACCACACATGCCCCATCCACTTATTTGGCTATCCTTTAGATAATTTTGTTACTGAGATACCCCAACATAGCTAATAAACTATAATTATTACAATAGTTTTACACTCAAATATAAACACTATCCCAAAATTATAAAGAGTAATATAAATATAACACTTAAACCCTATATTAACAGAAATACACCCACATCCAAAATCTAACCCACTCACTGACAAATAAACTACAACACACACTATGACCCCTAAATATGAATACATCATTGAGGCAGAGAAGCATGCACCCTCCATTATTAACAATTAATTTATTCTAAATAATACTTCCGCCCCTACTGCTTCTGTACTTTCTCCAAAAGGGACGCTTGAGTGAACTCACCGGAAAACGTTACGGTGATCTTTGAACTCTATTCTTATATTTGTTTTAATTTCCTGAGTCGCTGATGATTTTAACAAAAATAAAAAGTTAGTAACGTATAGCTTTTTAAATAAATAATTTGTATATTAGCTCTCACATTTTTTGCGATCGAGCACTTTATTGATTTCTTTTCAAGCACTATATATATATATATATATATATATATATATATATATATATTTAAAATATGATCCTTATTATTGCCATTCCAGCACCGTTTTCAATGTGTGACTTTTCAAACTATATATATATATATATATATATAGTTTGAAACTATGCCCTCTAAATATGAATACATCATTGAAGCAGAGAAGCATGCACCCTCCATTTCAAACTATATATATATATATACATATATATATATATATATATATATATATATATATATATATATATATAGTTTGAAAAGTCACACATTGAAAACGGTGCTGGAATGGTAATAATAAGGATCATATTTAAAAAAAGATACTTTGAAAACCTGGACAACGCAAATTATTTTTTTTTTAATATATTATTTATTTACTTAAATTTTTTTTTTAAAACTTGACTACTTTCGATGATAAACATCTTTGTCAGAAGTATAAGCATATTTTTTCTTCTCTTTCCTCTTTCGTACAATCCTACTCGACTGAGACATATTTATCGCAGTCAAGTTGAAATTCGTCTTGATGTTATCGACGATAAATGTTGATATGCCGTTGTGTGTAGCACGCGGTTACGTGAATAAGGTAGTTTGAAAAGTCACACATTGAAAACGTTGCTGGAATGGCAATAATAAGGAGAATATTTTAAAAAAATATTTTGAAAACCTGAACAACGCAAATTATTTGTTTTTTAAAATAAATTATTTATTTACTTTAAAACCTTTTCTTTTTACACTTGAGTACTCTCGATGATAAACGCACACATTATATATATATATATATATAATAAATATTTGTTATTGTTTATTATCTATGTACGTATACGTTTCGTCCTTTTTCAATCGGGACTCATCAGCATAGAGATATGACTATTCACTACCGGTCATGCGACTCGAAACCCCGGACCTCAAGTATTTTTCAACTCCAGTCCGACGTCGCTAATCGCTGGGCCAATTGTAAACAGCGAATAAACTATGATAATTTTAACACTTTAACGGCGGCTTTGACGTCGAGGCATTCTACTTCTATTAAGGGAAGGAATGATGCATTATAAGCAAGTGACGTCATGCTGTGTTAATACTACCAATTACAGTGCTCTACTTTCAAGGAGCGACAAATATAATAAATATATATATATATATATATAATTACGAGATAAATTTTTGCAATGGAAACAAAATATAGAATCAGTATAAGCATGTTTTTTGTGTTTATTCTTTCAATTTCTAAATAGTATTGTTCTTGGCGTATGACCTTATACACACTCTCACACACGCACGAATCCTGGGGTAAGAATGTATTTTACACGCTAAAAAGAGTATTTTAATACATCTCCCATGCGTATAATGACTTTAGACTTATTGCAAATATTTGTATTGACAATAATTATAAATTAAACGGACCCAAAACATAATTTGGTAATCAAAAAGAAACACAGATGTTTTTAATGGTGTAGCTTAAACATATTATAACCCTTACACAAAAATACAAGTGCTTATCCAGAATAAGCATCCAAAGAATTTTAGTACTGACGGAGATTCCAGTCTTGACGTACTAAAGGATCCTTACTCATCAAGGCCTGGGGAACACTCGAGGACAAGGATTAAAGATATCGATTGGGCGCCACAACGCGAGGATTGGAAACAACCGGTGGATTGGGCAGAAGATTTCTCGAGAGGAATTGTTTATCCAGGAGGACGGTTCAACAAATATTTGTTTACATTAGATTTGAAGACGACCATGTTGTAGTCAGCTGGGAAGCAGCTTCGCGGTATTTTGTTCCATAGATGGGACGCTCTAGGAAACAAACTTTGTTCATGGAAGTTCTGCTTGGTCTTTGGTACAGAGAGAGAGAGAGAGAGATAGATAGAGAAAGAGATAGATAGATAGAAAGAGAGAGCGAGAGCGAGAGAGAGAGAGCAAGAGAGAGAGAGAGAGAGAGAGAGAGAGAAAGAGAGAGAGTAAGAGAGAGAGAAAGAGAGAGATAGATAGATAGAGAGAAAGAGAGAGATAGATAGATAGAGAGAAAGAGAGAGATAGATAGATAGAGAGAGAGAAAGAGAGAGGGAGAGAGAAAGAGAGAGAGAGAGTAAGGGAGAGAGAGACAAAAGAGAGAGATAGATAGAGAGAGAGCAAGAGAGAGAGAGCAAGAGAGAGAAAGAGAGAGCAAGAGAGAGAGAAAGAGAGAAAGAGAGAGAGAAAGAGAGAGAGGTAGAGAAAGAGAAAGAGAAAGAGAAAGAGAGAAAGAGAGAGAGAAAGAGAGAGAGAAAGAGAGAGAGAAAGAGAGAGATAGATAGATAGAGAGAAGGCAAGAGAGAGAGAGCAAGAGAGAGAGAGAAAGAGAGAGAGAGAAAGGGAGAGAGAGAAAGAGAGCGAGAGAAAGGGAGAGAGAGAGAGAAAGAGAGAGAGAGAGAAAGAGAAAGAGAGAGAGAGAAAGACAGAGAGAAAGAGAGAGAGGTAGAGAAAGAGAGAGAGAGGGAAAGAGAGAGAGATGAAAGTTCTTGCTGTGAATATTTTACAAGGGATTCAAGCTCAGTCGAGCACCTACCATAAACATACGAATACAGCAGAGAGAGTCAAGCAAAATCTATTCTGTGTAAAAGAGGCTGAAAGGACGAGAAGAGATCATCTCCCACTAGATTGCGAAGTCGGTTTTGTACTGACGATTACTCTGAGCGGAACGAGAACAACCATTTTTTTTATGCAAGTAATTTACTTCAAACCCCACTTTCCCCGGCCCGACCTTGGGTCACATCATACTTGTGGGAGCAAGATAAAACTGGCCTTGTGCCTAACTCCTGGAGAGGAGTAAATCAATACTCCAGATACAAAAGGGGAGACTTACACCAAATTTGTTGTTAATGTTGCTGGAAAATTGTTGTATCATTCTACCACTAAAGAAAGCAAATGACCATCTAGCTGTCATATAATAGTCATATACGTCCTGAGATGAAGTAATGATGATTCATCTGGGAAGGTGCCGCTCAAAGCAGTGTTTCTTGCATTGACAAATTAGAAAATCGATTTCACAATCTAGTGGCGGTAATCACTTCTTCTATCTTGAGAAAATGTCTTGCAAAACTTGAACTGCCACTTACTCACACAAGCCAAACAGCGCGCAATTGTACATGTATAAGTGTTTAACAGTTGATTGGTTGTGATAGCAACTGGTTGTGTGTGCATACGTAGACAAGTTTGCAAGACTGACTTTCTCAACTTTTAAATTTGTTTATAAGTGGGTTACCCGGCTCCAGGCCTTTGGCGGGAATGATTTCAAAGTGTTTTCTTGAATATAGCGAATATATGTATTTTGCAGGCGTCCAATGGGCTGTTTTATATATTTTAAATATTTTTTGTTCTTGTTTAGTAAGCATTGTTAATATATAAAACTTTTACTTATTGAAAAATAACCAAAAAATAAAAAAACGTTAGAAAGCTATACGATGGATTTTTTAAAATTTTTATTTTCAAATTCTCGGCGATAATCAGAGTTAAAAGACACGGTTTCATGCCTTTGTTATTGTTTATAAAGCATTAATTCAAATTTCTATACATCAACAATGCTTTATAATATCGACGATTACTTCGACGTGAGGGGGTAGTTTGTGGATCAGAGTTGGATCAGGTGTAAACAGTTGCAAAATATTTCTAAACCGCGACCCCCCCCAACTTTGTCAGGAGTCACGTCCAAAAAAATTATGACCTTGTTCGCAAGAACTCTAAAAATTTAACAATCAATAAAACTCCCACGAAATGTTACAGTTGCCAGAACTTTTCCAATCACAAAGCCTCCCTCCCCCACCAGAAGCGAGAGTTGGATTTACATACTAAACACCCTCCTCAAGTGTCTTCGGTCTCTTCGTACAAGGATTTGTCAGGACAACCTGGCTCTATCTATCTATCTATCTATATTTATTTTTTGGTACAGACAAGTAGTTCAACATCAGTATATATATATATATATATATATATATATATATATATATATATATATAGTCTCGGAAGTTTCTCAACCATTAAAACTATATAAAAAAAAACAAAAAAAAAACTTATAGTCTCAAGTCTTCCAGTGGAAAATCACTCATGTAAGTCAATTTATTTTTTACAGTTATTATATTAGTTAGTTTCTAACTCTATTTTAAGGGATCATCAGTTGTTTACCATGAAAAACTGTTTCGGGAATTTAAATATATATATATATATATATATATATATATATATATATATATATATATATATATGAAAGAAGAGGGATACACGTGTACGAATTACAAATTTATTTCAACTTCGATTTTTCAATGCAAGGTGTACTCGGTGAAAAAAAAACATTCTTTTTTACACGCACTTTTTGACTCTCCATTACTTAATATTTTTTTAAAGTTTGAATTTTGGCTTTTCCACTGCCAACTTATCTATCTATGTAATTTCTCTGATGATAATATTTTAATCTTTGAAAAGCCTTGTCTTAAGGAAAGAATAATAAACATGTTTTCACCGAGTACACCTTGCATTGAACAA
>OY744546.1:6802597-6815097 GCA_963556195.1 Sepiola atlantica
CAACACTCACGCGTGATCCCTCCCGGTGTATAGAGTCCACGTTTCATCGTTTAGCTGCTATGACCAACCATTCATGAAAAACGGATTAAATTATCAATGTATTTATATCTTGAATAATATCTTTAATAATACCTGTAATAAGTGCCAGTTATTCAATTATGTAATTAATTATTTTATTAATAGGGCCTACGTTGTTAAGTGTCTGGAAGTTGAGGAAGCAAGGAGCAGGTATATATAGAGGCTAATTCACATTCCATGAAAAATTGCCAGTATACTGAAATCATATGCCCTTAATAGGGTTAAGATGAAAATTCATATACACTAAATGTACAAAAGCAAGGAAATTGCCAAATTTTTACACTTTTATTGTCATTAAGGGTATGCGAGCACAACAGTGCTATGTATTTTACTGATAGGAATTTTTCTTCAGCGCACCTCACACACTTCATCCATCATGCATAGAGATTTATACTGTAGTGATGTGATAATGAAATGGTTTGGTTGATATGTAGTCATACCCTTAATGACAATAAAAGTGTAAACATTTGGGAATTTCCTTGCTTTTGTACATTTAGTTTATATGAATTTTCATCTTAACCCTATTAAAGGCATATGATTTCAGTATACTGGCATTTATCATGGAATGTCACTACTTTTGTAAAGGATATGCCTCAATGCAATGCCTTCTCATAACTGATATAGTTGGTAGTTTGACTAATCAAGGTATATGGTAAACTGAAATTAAAATGCCATCAACTAAACCCTAGAACCTCTATCTCTGCCAAAAATTAGCTGAGTCCATCAAATAGTTGATGAGATATAGGGTGGCACATACGTACGTACATACGTACGTACACACAGATAACATGATTTCATGATTGAATTTTCTGGATCTCTGGGTTGCCTTGACTAATGATGCTGAAATTCTACACACTTATAGAACCTATCAAATAAACATTTTGTGCAAAGTTTTAACTAATTTGGTTTATTGGTTTTTGAGTTATGATTGATCAAAGAAATGAGATTTCCAGCATAGGCCATTCGTGTAGTCTATTACGGGATAGAGCGCTCTCTCTCCTACCTTGATTACAGTTAGATACACATGTGGATAGTTTGACGGGGGTTAGGGTGGGGGTGCAGCGTTCCGATTTACGCAACATCACAACCATTTTTCCCCGCGAAAGAATGACAATACGATTAGACGTCATATTGAGCCATTGGTCACTTGACGATGGATGGACGTAATTTCCGGCGCAAACGACAACGTCGCACCTCAACCCACACTGTTTATGTTTCCTCAGTTATTTTCATTATTTTTAGACGCTTGCAAGAATCTCTAAGGGAGGCTTTCCCCCATCGGTTCATCTTTCATGCTGAAGTTTTGTCTGTCATTTAATAAAGGTAAAGTAGACGAACAGTTAATAACAAATAACTTATAGCAAACGCAGTAATATTAAATTCTCTACCGATTTGTATACTTTTAACGTGTGGAAACTGTAAACAAACTTTTTGTTTCAGAATTTTATTTCGATGTTCGTGTTTCTTATCGATACACAAAAACAATAATGGCCGCCGAGATCTTCGCTTAACTTCGATTCATTTAGCCGATTACGTTTTCTTTTTTGTTTGTGGGGGAAACTTGCCATTCAGACTTAGGATTAGTTATCGGTTAAGTCCTGTTTTTACTATCTTTTTAGTTAAGCGTCATCTTGGCGGCCATTTTGGTTTACGTGTGTCGATAAGACAGCTGTAATCGATATAAGATTATGAAACAAATTTTTTTTTAAACAGTTGCTACACGATTAAAGTATACCGATTGATAGAGAATTTAATTCTATTGCGTTTGGTATAAATTATTTGTTGTTTTTATTTTTTGTTTGCGAGTTAACGACTGTTAACTATTCTGGTCTTTGACCTATTTAAAGTTTCGGAATTTTCGAGACGAGGACTGATAATTTGACCGATTATTCTGTCTATGTTACTCATCTTGGACGTTATTCTCACAACGTTTCGGCCGGTGTAACCTCCGATCTTCTTTAGGTAAATCTTTTTGAACTTTAAACTTTTTAGTCAAACTCAAGAACTTTTATGGAATTTCGAACTGAACCCTTTATTTAATCTGCGGTGTAGATTGTTCTCGTTCCGTCAACCCTGACCGGAAGAAGTGTTTTATACTTATGTTATTCTTATTATTATCGCCGGTAGTAAAGATTGAACCTCCAACCCACAGAAGATTGCCACTTAGAACCGATTGCTTATCAAAGCCCTTAACAATTAAGCAAAGATTCTAAAGTTCGGAAAGAAGGTCAAAGGTTATATCTGTCGCAAAGGTTGGTAAAATAACAACCAAGATGAGAATGATAATCCGGCTATTCCAAATACTACTGGCTCGTTCTTCTTATTTTTCTTTAAGTGTCATTTGAGCATTGCGGTAAACAAAAAAAATATAATAAATCTCCCCCCCCCCAAAAAAAAACAACAACAAAAAAAAACAACAACAATTGAATGAAAACAATTAACATACATTTTTTAAAAAAAGGAAATGCCGTTGGAAAATTAGTCGAAAACAATTTATTTTGATTTACATACTCATTTGTGACCTATTGCAGAGTTGGAAAAGAAATTGTCTCGTCAATCTGTTTAATCCATTTATGGTGACTTTTTGTTATTGGTTATAAACGTTCTAATTACAACGGGAATCACCTTGACTTCTTTACATTTCCATCGTCTGATTAATTCCTATTTTAGATCTTGATATTTATTTATTGTTTCATGTTATTCTCCTGCACTGTGATATAATAATAATTATTATTAATAATAATATTAATTAATAATAATAATGATACAAAAATAATCAATAATAATAATAATAATAAAAATAATGATAATAATACTAACAATAGAAATTTTGATAATACTACTAATAATAGAAATAATAAAAATAATAAATAATAATAATAAAATAATAAGGAATAATGATAATAATGAAAATAAATAATAATAAGAAACAATAATGATAATAATGAAAATAAATAATAATAATAAGAAACAATAATGATAATAATAATAATTAATAATAAAAAATAATAATTAAAAATAAGAAATAATAATGAAAATAATAATAAGTAATAATAATAAAAACAATGATAATAATACAACTAATTAATAGAAATAATGATAATAATGATAAAAAAATAATGATAATAATTATTGATAATAATAATAAAAAAATATTATTAATAATAAAAAAATAATAATAATTAATCATAATAAAAAAAAAATAATAATTAAAAAAAATAATAATTAAAAATAATGATAATAATACTAATAATAATAGAAATAATGATTACAATAATTAATAATAATAATACAAATGATGATGATAATAATAATAATAATAAAAATTAATAATAATAAAAATAATAATAATAATAATTAAAAATAATAATAATAATAATAATAATTATAATAATACTAATGATAATATAAATAATGATAATAATTAATAATAATAATAAAAATAATAAAAAATATTATTATTAATTATTATTATTAATAATAATAATAATAAATAATAATAATAATCAAAATAATAATAAAAATAATGATAATAATACTCCTAATAATAGAAATAATGATAATAATAATAAAAAATAATAATAATGATCATAATAATTAATAATAATAAAAAATAATAATTATTATTATTAATAATAATAATTAATGATAATAATAAAATAATAATTATTATTAATAATAATAATAATAATAATAATAATAATAATTAAAAATAATAATAATAATAATTAAAAATAATGATAATACTAATAATAATAGAAATAATGATAATAATTATTAATAATAATACAAATGATGATAATTATACTACTAATGATAGAAATAATGATAAAAATTAATAACATAAAAAAAAATTATAATAAATATTATTATTATTAATAAATTAATAAATAATAATAATAATAAAAATAATAATAAATAATAATAATAATAAAAATAATAATAAAAATAATCATAATAATAAAAATAATGATAATGATACTACTAATAATAGAAATAATAATAATAATAAAAAAATAATGATAATAATTATTAATAATGATAATAAAAAAATTATTAATAATAATAATAATAATTAATGATAATAAAAAAATAATAATAATTAATCATAATAAAAAAAAAAATAATTAAAAAAAAAATAATTAAAAATAATGATAATAATACAAATAATAATAGAAATAATGATTACAATAATTTATAATAATACAAATGATGATGATAATAATAATAATAATTAATAATAATAATAATAATAATAATAATAAATAATAATAATAATAAAAATAATAATAAATAATAATAATAATAAAAATAATAATAAAAATAATCATAATAATAAAAATAATGATAATGATACTACTAATAATAGAAATAATAATAATAATAAAAAAATAATGTAATAATTATTAATAATGATAATAAAAAAATTATTAATAATAATAATAATAATAATTAATGATAATAAAAAATAATAATAATTAATCATAATAAAAAAAATAATTAAAAAAAAAATAATTAAAAATAATGATAATAATACTAATAATAATAGAAATAATGATTACAATAATTTATAATAATACAAATGATGATGATAATAATAATAATAATTAATAATAATAATAATAATAATAATAATTAAAAATAATAATAATAATAATAATTAAAAATAATTATAATAATACTAATTATAATATAAATAATGATAATAATTAATAATAATAATAAAAATAATGATAAAAATTATTATTATTAATAATAATAAGTAATAATAATAATAATAATAATAATAATAATCATAAAAATAATTATAATGATAAAAATTATGATAATAATACTACTTATAATAGAAATAATGATAATAATAAAAAATTATAATAATGATAATAATAATTAATAATAATAAAAAATAATAATTATTATTATTAATAATAATAATAATTAAAAATAATAATAATAATAAAAAATAATGATAATAATACTACTAATAATAGAAATAATGATAAAAATTAATAATAATAATAAAAATAATAATAAAAATTATTATTATTAATAATAATTAATAATAATACAAATGATGATAATAATACTACTAATGATAGAAATAATGATAAAAATTAATAATAATAATACAAATAATAATAAAAATTATTATTATTAATAATAATTAATAATAATAATAATAATAAATAATAATAATCATAAAAATAATAATAAATAATAATAATAATAAAAACAATAATAAAAATAATCATAATAATAAAAATAATGATAATACTACTACTAATAATAGAAAAAATGATAATAATAATAATAATAATAATAATAATAATAATAATAATAATAATAATAAGCATTCTTGTTGTTGTTGTTGTTGTTGTTTTTGTGTTGTTGTTATTATGATTATTTATAAATCGCCCTGGGCGACGAGAGGTGCGACATTTACACACCTTTTAATATCGGTTCGGTTACAAACTTCGCGCACTCGTGTTTATCCTGAAAACACAAATGTTCCGGCTGCGTGGATACATATATTTTTTCTTCTCGCCCGCCCACAGTTCCAGCCTACGCATCGTAGCAACCCGCGAAATGACGGCAGTAATTCACAGGTTGGAGGTTGGATAAGCCTTTTGTTGACGACGAACAATCCATCGCCATATTGAGACGGGCGATGATGTAACCGGCGCATGCTCGCCGCCTCGACCAATTATAATCACGTGCGCAGAAATGTGACAGATTTCGTTCGAATTGAGAGCCATAACGTGATTTGTTGAGAAGCTTCGTCGCTAGAATGCGCATGACAATGTGCGGGTGTTCCGAGAGGCAACCTAGGAGATTGGTCTAAGGCGCAACATAAACCGTGGGGTCACACGAGACTTTTGGGGACCCACTTGGTTGGTCAGAAACGTAGGTTAGTACGTCCCCACAGTAAGAGGAAAAGCATATTACTAATGGAGATTTGGTATCTGTCTGTCTGAAGCCGAAACTATACTATTACCTCTATTACTAATGGAGAGTTGGTATCTGTCTGTCTGAAGCCGAAACTATACTATTACTTCTATTAATTGTACTATTGTACTTCTATTACTAATGGAGATTTGGTATCTGTCTGTCTGAAGCCCCAAAATACCATTACGTTTATTACTAATGGAGATTTGGTATCTGTCTGTATGTAGTTAAAACTATACTATTACTTATATTACTAATGGAGATTTGGTATCTGTCTGTATGTAGTTAAAACTATATTATTACTTCTATTACTA
Source organism: Sepiola atlantica (assembly GCA_963556195.1). NCBI lineage: Eukaryota > Metazoa > Mollusca > Cephalopoda > Sepiida > Sepiolidae > Sepiola > Sepiola atlantica. The sequence continues at coordinate 6,808,936 of OY744546.1, forward strand.
ATGGAGATTTAGTATCTGTCTGTATGTAGTTAAAACTATATTATTACTTCTATTACTAATAGAGATTTGGTATATGTCTGTCTGAAGCCGAAACTATATTATTACTTCTATTACTAATGGAGATTTGGTATCTGTCTGTATGTAGTTAAAACTATATTATTACTTCTATTACTAATGGAGATTTAGTATCTGTCTGTATGTAGTTAAAACTATATTATTACTTCTATTACTAATAGAGATTTGGTATATGTCAGTCTGAAGCCGAAACTATATTATTACTTCTATTACTAATGGAGATTTGGTATCTGTCTGTATGTAGTTAAAACTATACTATTACTTCTATTACTAATGGCGATTTGGTATCTGTCTGCGGCTAAAACTATACTATTACTTCTATTACTAATGGCGATTTGGTATCTGTCTGTATGTAGTTAAAACTATATTATTACTTCTATTACTAATGGAGATTTGGTATCTGTCTGTCTGCGGCTAAAACTATACTATTACTTCTATTACTAATGGAGATTTGGTATATGTCTGTCTGAAGCCGAAACTATATTATTACTTCTATTACTAATGGAGATTTGGTATCTGTCTGTCTGACGCCGAAACTATACTCTAACTATCTTTTAATGCTCAATTCAGTTTATTATTTCACAAAAATGTACTATCTTTCAATGCTCCATCTTTTTTTTTGGGGGGGGGGATATAGTATCTGTTCTATTCTCATGATATCATCCTTGCAGGCATTACCTCCTCCTTTGAGAGGGAGTTAGTATCAGTTTTGTTGTTATGAAACCATCCTTCCAGGCATTTTCTCCTTCTTTGGTTGGAGCAAGTAGTGTAGTATATGTTCGTTCCTCATAATGCCATCCTTCTAGGCATTACCTCCTCTTTTATTTTGTGGTGAGATGGGGGTGGAGTAGTGTAGTATCTGTTCTGTGACTACGATGCCTTCATTTTAGGGATTCCTTTGCCATTTTTTTTGAAGACGCTGTTTGTCGTTGGCCAATCCTCCCAGGCACTACCCCCTACTTTAGGGGGGGGGGGTAGCCTACGTCAACAAGACATTGTCACAATCGGCTGTTCATTAGCAAACTCAGCACATACAATGTATATACTAAGAATAATAATATGCGATCGTATGGAGTCTTTTTATTGCTAGTAGATATGAATATAAATTTGATTTGAAATAATATCTTCCTATCACCGACTATTACTTAGCATCCATCTCGCTGGGAATCGAGTACGGGGGGTGGGGCACCAGTCAGTCGGTATAGAAATGAACGAAGCATTCAAGACTTCAGGATAGACGGATGGATACATATGAATTAAGATTCTGTCTGTGGATGACTACCTCCTATATTGGGTTGAGCAGTGTGGTAAATGAAATCGCCAACTACCATTAACGATAATGCAAAGCTTTCCGTAAAAACGAATGGAGCACTCTTCGGTAGTTTACACACCACTGGCATTATGCTTAATCATGGCGCGTGTCTGACGGCCAAATTGTTAGAATCGCCTACTGTGGCGCAAATAAAAACATGCCGACTGACACCATTTAATGTGTTTAGAAGAAAAGGAAAAAAGAAATAGCTACTCCGACCCCCCCTCCTCTAGCCGTCTGAAATGAATTCGGAAAGAAATATTTCACTCTATTTCTATAATGAGACGTGTTTTTTACTTTCGAGCTTGCGACGTTTTCTTTATTTTTCTTTTCGAACACAACCAATATCGACGTTAAATTAATATGCATATCAGTGCGAACACTAGAGAGCCGTAATAATATATATATATATGAAAAATATTTGTTGTTGTTTATTATCTACGGACGTATACGTTTCGTCTCTTTTCAATCAAGACTCTTCAGCGTAGAAGTATGACTATTCACTATATATATATATATATATATATATATATATATATATATTATTACGGATCTCTAGTGTTCGCACTGATATGCATATTAATTTAACGTCGATATCGGTTCGAAACCCTGGATTATAAGTATTTTTCAACTTCAATCCAATGTCTTAAACCTCGCGGCCAATATTTGAACAGCTGATAAACTGTGGTAGTTTAAATACATTTAAAGCGGCGATGAGCGACACAGGCATTCTACTTATATTAAGGAATGATGCATTATAAAGCAAATGACGTCACGCTGTATTTGCACTACTACTAAAGTGCTCTACTAATTATTAAGGAGCGACAAATATATATATATATATATATATATATATATATATATATATATTACCTTCCATTAACGTTTCTAGTGTGGACTTCTTTTTTCTATTCAACAACACGTGATACACACACACATGTGATACATACACAAGGCATTCAAGCACCACCCAGCAAGACGATTTCATCTTGGCTGCGACAATGTCAAAATGAAGAGTGATTAAAAGGAAAAGTAAACGGGGGAAAAATACCTATACTTTTGACAAAGGCGTAATTGCTGAAAGATCTCAGGTTTTTAGAATAAATGAATAATTTATTTAAAAAGAAACAAAAAATTACGTTGTTCTGTTTTTTTTCAAAATATTCTAATTATTACCTTCCCTCAACGTTTCTAGTGTGGACTTCTTTATTATATATATATATATATATATATATATATATATATATATATATATATATATATATATATATATATATATATATATAGTGTGTCAGGTTGTATATGAAAAGAAATTAAATAAAGTGCTCGATCATATAAGAGAGCTAATATAATTTATTTAGATATTGTATATTTCATATTTCAGCAATGTGCCGCGGTTTCATCTTAAGTCTTAGTTAATCACTATCCACACCGAATTTTTTCGGGAACCCCCTCAGAGATACACCGTTTTCTGTCATTATTGACGCCATTCTCTATCGGGCCGTGACTACAATCGTTTCAGCTTGCCGATGATTCCACTGGGCACAGAGATTTACTAAAGATGTCTAAATCTGCCCTTTTGGATGAAACCGCGGTACATTGCTGAAATATGTAATATACAGTATCTAAATAAATTGTGTGTATATATATATATATATATATATATCTCCAAGATGAAGGAATTATAGGAAAAATCAGAAAGACAAATATTTCATGGCCAGAAATCGGTGCTTAACACAGACATTATAATGTTCAACTATCACGGACAATTACCGCATTTACTTATTTCTGTATTCCTGGGGGCTGTGGGTTATTGCGAAGGAGGGCGGGATGGGCGAGTCCATTGTTATCTCCATAAATAAACGAAGAACCAACCCTTTTATCGCTTCAGGCTGAAACATTTTCTCACTTTTTCACCCATTAAGTCTAAATCTCATAGCGAGTGACTATTTCTCAAATAGGATTTCACATCACCTAACTTTTTTTTTAACAAAATGTCGCGAAAAAAAAAGAAAACAATGAGTTTGACTCAATAGACTTACTTGATAGGTCTTTCTCTTCTCTCCTTTATCTCATGATATATATATATATATATATATATATATATATATATATATATATATATATATATATATAATGTAAAGATATAATATTTATCAGTAATGTTTCTTATAATATATATATATATATATATATATATATATATGTTTTTATCTACACACCTATATGTTTCATCCTTTCCGGAATCGTCAGTGTAGAGAAGATTATTCATACCGGTCACCGGACTCGAACCCTTGAACACAGGTCATATTGCAAACTCAAATTCCGATGTTTTAGCCCACACGGCCATTAGCAACAATTCGGTAAATTAGCAAGAAATTAATCCTTTTTAAAAGCAGCCGTCGTCAAAGTAGAAGGAACATGCATATATATATATATATATATATATATATGGTAAGTTATGAAAATATATTCATGGCAATTAAGCTACACAAGGGCTCCCGGAAATAGGAAGTAAAACTAACCGGACCTTTGTTCGTGAGAAGCCCAACAATTGGCTAATAGAACAACAAATAATCTGATTTGTTAACTAGCTAGTCGTGTATATAAAAACACCCGGCAAAACTGACTCCATGCATTTTAGCCTGAAGATTCCCTCCCAGGGATTACACGCAAGAGCCTCTGTGCAGCTTAATTGCCATAAATATATTTTCATAGCTTACTACCTTGCTCTACTTAAGTATCGAGCAGTGTTGAAGTAAATACTGAAAACTGATACATAAAAAATTATATCTCCTTATAATATTTTTTGTGGATATATGAAGTACTAATATATATATATATATATATATATATATATATATATATATATATATATACGAGAGGCGTTCAATAAGTAATGCTCCTGACACACTTTCAGTTGTCTAATCTAGATGAAATTTTGTATGTGTAATGATTTATATCTGTATAGGCTATGTTGCAAAAAACAGCTCTGAACTAATTGTGGTTTCTGATTTACAGATGTTTGAACTGAGTCAGATGTGAAATGGAGCCAGTTGAGTGTCGCGCAGTGATCCCGTTTTTGTATTTGAAAGGACGCACACCAAAAGAGACTTTAGATGAAATGAAATAAACTTATGGTGATGATGACCCATCATACGACCTTGTAAAACGCTGGCATCGTGAATTCAAACATGGCCGGGAGTCTGGGGAAACAGTCCCCAGACCTGGTTGTCCATCTGTCCGTCAAGTTGAGGCTGCCATTTTCAAAGATCAACGAATTACTATTCGCCAAATAGCCCAAGAAGTCAAGATTAGTACAGGGTCTGTGGAAACTATCATTGATGACCTTTGCATATGCATAAGGTGTCTGCTAGATGGATTCCCAGGTTGCTCATACCTTTTCAGAAGCAAGAACCCGCTGAGTGCTCGAGGATGAATTTGGAGATGTGCCAAGACGATGAGTCAAAAGAAGTTTCTAAAGACTGATTACACAGGATGAAACTTGGGTCCATCACTATGATCCAGAGACCAAAGCCCAGTGAATGCAGTGGAAATACTTGGACTCAGCACCTCCAAATAAGACAAGGGTGCAGCCCTCTGCTGGCATGGTCATGCTCAGAGTCTTCTGGGACCAGGACGGAGTAGTGATGACAGATTTCCTGGCAAAGGGTACCCCAATCACAGGAGCCTATTACGCTTCATTTTTGATGAAATTAAGAGAAGCTATAAAAATCAAAAAACGGGGCAAGATCAGCAAAAGTATCCTCCTCCTGCAGGACAACGATCCGGTCCACAACTCGTATGTCGCCAGATCAGAAGCACAGGCGTGTGGCTATGAAATCCTACCCACCCCTTACTCTCCTGACCTTGCACCCTCTGACTTTCATCTCTTCCCAGCCAAGTTGTTTCTGAAAGGAAAGCGTTTCTCAGATGACGCAGCCTTGATTTCTGAAGTTACGACGTGGTTGGCGGACCAACCTGGAGTGTTCTACAAAAACGGTGTCCAGAGCTGCATCACACGATCGGAGAAATCCATAACTCTGGGTGGTTCCTATGCAGAGAAAGACTAATAACTGTGCCAAGTTTCATTAATCTACTGCTATGGGAAATGGGTCAGGGGCATTACTTATTGAACACCCCTCGTATATATATATATAACTCCACATACTAGAAGCTTTACTCATTAAAACAAAAAAAAACTGCTATTAACAAGATTAATTTTAACACTAGTACTAATATACTTAATGCCTATAATACCTAATAAATATAGTTTCATATTTAAATTTTCCCGCCATAATTAATTATAAATCTCACTCCAGGTCTTTACCTGTTTGTCATTATTCCACTGACGATGGACCCAGACGGGTCAGAAAGTACTCTGGACCAACATGTAAATTACGGCAGTTTCATCAGCCAGATTTTAATCCGGAAAATTGAAGGGATCAATACTAAAATAACCAGACAAAAATTATCGGTTATTTTTAATAATACGTGTCTTAAGAAAAAAATGCTGGCTCGATATATATATATATATATATATATATATATATATATATATATATATATATATATATTCGATAAAAATGCTATTTGAAAACTAAAGCGTGACTGACCGATCTAACCTATTGCAGCAATGTATGGATGCACACACAAAAAGATTTTTTTTAATTGCAGCAATGTATGGATGCACAGACAAAAAGTTTTTTTCATTTTTATTATAACAGAAAACAAATATCGTTTTCGGTGTTTTCATGCCATTTATTTTATTTGAA
>OY744546.1:6817597-6877597 GCA_963556195.1 Sepiola atlantica
ACTATTATTACAACTGCTGCTACGAAAGAAGAAAGAGAAATATTCTACTATTATTACAACTGCTGCTATGAAAGGAAGAAAGAGAAAAATTCTACTATTATTACAACTGCTGCTATGAAAGGAAGAAAGAGAAAAATTCTACTATTATTACAACTGCTACTACGAGAGAAGAAAGAGAAAAATTCTACTATTATTACTACTTCTGCTACGCAAAGAAGAAAGAGAAAAATTCTACTATTATTACAACTGCTGCTACGAAAAGAAGAAAGAGGAAAAATTCTACTATTATTACAACTGCTACTACGAAAGAAGAAAGAGAAAAATTCTACTATTATTACTACTTCTGCTACGCAAAGAAGAAAGCGAAAAATTCTACTATTATTACAACTGCTGCTACGAAAAAAAGAAAGAGGAAAAATTCTACTATTATTACAACTGCTACTACGAAAGAAGAAAGAGAAAAATTCTACTATTATTACTACTGCTGCTACGCAAAGAAGAAAGAGAAAAATTCTACTATTATTACAACTGCTGCTAACAACAATAAAAAAAGAGATAAAACACTTCTGTGTATTCTGCTACTTAGCGATCGCAGCATGTCAATAACGCTAGTGCTACGATCATAATCATCGTTCCGATTATACTACAAGCTTACTTCTTAATGACGACTGCTTTTCATTAATATGCTGTACGTCCAACTAATCCGCGCGCCTCCTTTTTTGGACGACCGCTATATTAATAAAATATAAAATTATTATAGAATAACAGTAAACACAATACATTATAATTTATTCATTTTCTTAACCATTTAAAAAGTGATACGATTTTCTGTGGAGGACGTAGATGGTGTCCACGTGAAAAATCATTAGCCAATGAAAACGCCTCGGTACATACAAAAATATATTTTACCGGATGTAAGTTTTATTCAAGCAGTCGAGGATACCTCCTCGATGATGAGTCCGACAGATGGTGGACCGTTTTGACATATTGTGGCCTTGCTCTTTCGCGGTGGGCTATGATTCTGTTCAGTCTCAGGAGGTCCACCTTCCCAGGCTTTAACCTCGCTTCGTGAAGGGGTTGGTTTATTGCTAATCACCTGAGGCGCAGTTACCAGGGAATGCCGACAGAGTTGATCAAACATTTTTTTGTAGGCTAGTGCGCTGGGGTTTCAAAATCACAATCAGCTTTGTGTATAACTTCCTGGAGAGGAGGTAAATAAAGTACAAAAAATATATTTTATTAGATAGTTGAGCTCATAAATGTTGGAGTAAAACCTTCTACGCCTTTTTAAAATATGACTAATCAAATATCACTCTTACTAAATATGTGTCCGGGACTTCAGGTATAGCGGAGGAGGACTTCGTCTGTGTGAAGGTTAGCTCCTCCTCCTTCGCTTATATATGACTAATCAAAAATAAGATATCGAACAGGATTAAATATTAAAATATTAAAATCGATTTGAAATTCAATTCTTTAAGAACACTGATCGATATTAATCATACATTACTTATTAATTATTGTAAAAATTAAATAACAGACCAACTTTATTTTATATAGACTAATAGAATACCCGCTCAGGACGTAAGTAATAACTATATCATTAGTTCAAATTGTAATTTTTTTTTTATTTCTTGGGGGGGGGGGGCATTTTCCCACGTTACTCTCCCTATTGCCTCAAATACGTATTCCATAATTCATAATAATAAGTTCAATAGTTTAGGATTTTACCAAGTAGATATACATTATTAACGCCCACGCACACATATATATCCTTAAAAAAATGTATTACTTAATAAAACTCAAAATTTAATGTAGAGCAATTTTTTTCTTTATTCAATCTAACTTAATTACCAAATAATTAGTACACCCTAGATGGTAATATTTCTAAAAAATAATGTGCCCAGGTTATTCACCGTGTTGCAGAGAATACATATTCCAAAATCTATAATAATCAGGATGTACAAGATATCTGAGAAATGTATGAAACTTATAAATAAAACAATTGAAACATGGCAGCATAAAGACAGCGCCTGGCTGAGATAAAAATACAGAGAGACATATTCCAGGGAGACTCATTATCACCACTACTGTTTATCATAAAAACGATGCCACTCAACAATCTACCCAGGAAGTGTAATGTAAACTTCACATAAGAAAGAATAAACCACCTCATGTATATGGACGGCCTGAAACTATTAAAAAAAGAAGAATGAATAAGAAATGCTGATAAATACAATATTCAGCCAAGACATTCAAATGTAATTCAGAATGGAAACGTGTGCACTACTAGAGATAAAGGGGGGAAACTTTGAGACAGGGGAAAGCATGGAACTACCTAACCATGAGGGCGTTGGCGAACATGGTACATACATATATTTGAGAGTTCTAAAAGCAGATGCCATGAAATCAAGAGAAATAAGAGAGAAGATCGGAAAATAATATCTGAGAATAACAAGAAAACAAAATTATTTAATAGAAACCTAATAAAAGGAATACACCATGGGCAGTATTTATTGTAAGATACTCTGGACCATTCATAGGCTGGACAAAGAAGAACTTAAGCACCTGGACCAGAAGACTAGGAAACTGATGAACATGCACTAAACTCAACGGATTATATTCTCGGATTCTATGTAAAAAGGGAAGACAGGGAGAGGGTACTGATAAGTATAGTAGACTGTTTGTATGACACCAAAAAAGAGCTGGAAAATATAAATATCACCTTAACAGATAAATGGGAAAGCTACTGATAGCCACACAAAACAACGCGATCAGAACTAACTATATCAAAGCTAAGACAGAAAAAATTTAAGAAAACAGTAAATGTAGACTCTGTTGACAAAGAGACGAAACGATAAATCACATAATAAGTAGATGCAGAAAACTAGCCGAAAAGGTATGCAAAAACAGACACAACTGCGTGGGAAAGGCAGTCCACTGGGAACTGTGCAAACGTCTGCAATTTGAACATGCAGTCAAATGGTGCATACACACACCAAAGACAATATTGGAAAATAAAATTCACAAAATCATCTAAGACATGAAGGCACAGAGAAACTCATCTAAGCTAGGAGACCGGACGTGTGAATAGCAAAAATAAAACCCAGCCAAATCGCCGATTTCGCCGTTCCAGCAAATCAAAAGGTGAAGATCAAAGAGGCAGTGAAACGAAGCAAACACATAAGACTTGCCAAAGAACTGAATGGAATATAGGACTTAGAGAAAATGAACATAATACCAATAGTTATAGAAGCACTAGGAAAAATCCCGAAAAATCTGGAAAAAAAAAGACTACGAGAAATTGGAATGAAAGGGAAGATTGAAACCATACAACTGATGGCAATGATGACAACAGCAGAAATCTGAAGAAAATTCCTCGAATGCGGAAACCAACCCACATAAACTAAAAACGCTAGCCAGCAAAAGGTAAGTTGAAATTAGAATAAACTGAAAACGGAAAGAACATCATACGTGACCAAAGGAACTGAAACTGCCAGACTTGTAAACTACACTCCCCAGCAAAAACACACACCATCCTCGGCAGATAACACCCAGAACGATCATGACGGATGAAGGGGGATCGAAAGAACAAGGATAGAAAGCATTAAGCCTATCTCCACTGGATGGGCACGGAAAGTCCTGGGATCTTGAAGAGGACTATTGCCACCTATATCCCAGAGAAGACACATAATAATAATAATAAAGGGAAAAACAAAAAAACAATAAAATTATTATTATTAATAATAATAATAATAATAATAATAATAATAAAAACCGATAATAAAAATAATGATAATAATAACCAATAATAATAACTACTACTACTACTACTACTACTACTAATATAAACCTATAATACTGTAATAATGGGATTTGAGTGCATTTTCTTTTCGCTTTGTATTTTCCCCTCCGATAATCTCATTCTGAATTCGTTTCATTTTAATGGCGACGGCGCTATGAAAGGAACGAGAGTCGCGTGCGATTCTTCCATATTGGAATTGTGATTCCTGCTTCCAACGGAAGAAGAATTTATTTGATTACAACAATCCGAAAATATCTGCGGTTTATTTTTGGAAAATCTTAAACCGTCTTAGACTTTACGGTAAAATAATAAAATGTCGGAATGAAAAGAAAGAAAAAAGAAGAAGAGGGAAAGGAAAGGGAAATCGTTTCTTTTAATGGACGTAACACAAGAAAATATTTGTCTTTAAGATACGTCTATTCACTCTGTGCGTTTTATGATTAAAATGTTATCCAGAAAGCGTGACAGACCGACGCAAATGTTATTTTAATAATGATAGACAGGCGAAACATCTTTAAATAATCGGTACTTCTGCAGTTTACGGACCGTGCTATTTTTAGAGAGGATTTTCAATTTAAATTCAAGTTTTACGGTATCTTTTGTTTATTAAATTGGTAAGTGAAAGTACAGAATAGTTAACATGTTAAGAATGGGTTTCTAAATAATAACGTTAGTATTTCAGCAAGTTCCGTAAACTGCAAAAGAACCAACACGTTAATAGTGACAGCTCGACGAAAATGCTATTTAAAACTTAAGCGTGACAGACCGACGAAAATGCTATTTAAAACTTAAGCGTGACAGACCGACGAAAATGCTATTTAAAACTTAAGCGTGACAGACCGACGAAAATGCTATTTAAAACTTAAGCGTGACAGACCGACGAAAATGCTATTTAAAACTTAAGCGTGACAGACCGACGAAAATGCTATTTCAAACTTAAGTATGACAGACCGACGAAAATGCTATTTCAAACTTAACATGACAGACCAACGAAAATGCTATTTCAAACATAAGTATGACAGACCGACGAAAATGCTATTTCAAACTTAAGCATGACAGACCGACGAAAATGCTATTTCAAACTTAAGCGTGACAGACCAACGAAAATAATATTTCCAACTTAAGTATGACAGACCAACGAAAATAATATTTCCAACTTAAGTATGACAGACCAACGAAAATGCTATTTCAAACTTAAGCATGACAGACCAACGAAAATGCTATTTCAAACTTAAGCGTGACAGACCAACGAAAATAATATTTCAAACTTAAGTATGACAGACCAACGAAAATAATATTTCCAACTTAAGTATGACAGACCAACGAAAATGCTATTTCAAACTTAAGTATGACAGACCAACGAAAATGCTATTTCAAACTTAAGTATGACAGACCAACGAAAATAATATTTCAAACTTAAGCATGACAGACCAACGAAAATGCTATTTCAAACTTAAGCATGACAAAACGTCCAAAGATCTATTTCCAATTTGAACATTATAGACTGACAAAAATTCTATTTCACATTTAAGCCTGACAGACCAACAAAAATGTTTTTTCAAACTTAATCCTGACAGAACGACGAAAAATTCATTTCAAACACGAGCCTGACATATTGACGAAAGTGCTATTTAAAACATAAGCTTGACAGACCAATGAAAATGTTATTTTAAAAATAGTGACAGACCGACGACTAACATATTTTAAACATAAACCTGATACACACAAGAAACATCTATTTCAAACTTAAGCCTGACAGACTTACAGACGGACAGAACCACAGAAAGCGCCTCTCATAGAAATGGCGGGACGTGTCTTAGGTAAGATACGGCCATCCACTCCGCGCTATTCCAAACTAAATCGTGACCGATCAACCAACCGGCGGCGAGAGATTTTCTCACCGAGATGCTCTGACGTATCTGTTAAACCGATCCACGTGACGGTAAAACGGATGCGCACATATTGAAAATACCAGAACAAAGGGATTATCACATAAGGTTTCCCTTGAAATGATTAACAAGATTCCATTTCTTTTTATGCATTTCCCAAATGCAAATCATCTGAACGTGCTTTGATAGCTAAGCAACGGTTATTTGAACCGTATAAGATCGGTGGTTCGAGTTCTGACTCGATGAGGACGTTTACAATTGGTGAAAGAATCAAGGGAGGCGCGAGAGCGCTCTATCCCTTAATAGACTTCAAGAATGGCCTATGCTGGAAATCTCATTTCTTTGATCAATCATAACTCAAAAACCAATAAATCAAATTAGTTAAAACTTTGCACAAAATTTTTATTCGATAGGTTCTATAAGTGTGTAGAATTTCAGCATCATTAATCAAGGTAACCCAGAGATCCAGAAAGTTCAATCATGAAATCATGTTATCTGTGTGTACGTACGTACGTACGTACGTACGTATGTACGTACGTATGTGACATCCTGTATCTTAACTATTTGATCGATTCAGCTGATTTTTGGCAGAGATAGAGGTTCTAGGGTCTAGTTGATGGCATTTTAATTTCAGTTTACCATATACCTTAGTTTTCCAGAAAATTCCAAAAAACCTTATGAGAAGGCATTGTTTTGAGGCATAGCCTTTATAAAAGTAGTGACATTCCATGAAAAATGCCAGTATACTGAAATCATATGCCCTTAATAGGGTTAAGATGAAAATTCATATACACTAAATGTACAAAAGCAAGGAAATTCCCAATTTTTAAAACTTTTATTGTCATTAATTAAGGGTATGACTACATATCAACCAAACCATTTCATTATCACATCACTACAGTATAAATCTCTATGCATGAGTGGATAAAGTGTGTGAGGTGTGCTGAAGAAAAATTCCTACCAGTAAAATACATAGCCCTGTGGAATTCATATATACTATCGAATATTGTCGGAACACAGACAGATTATAAGGTTACACTCAGGTGAAAGAGTACACATCCGACTTGGCAATCTAGTGAGAAGTTATTATTATTTTTTATTAAGGTGTTACCCCTCATGAAGACCCAAAGGCCACTCGAGGATAAGAGTTAAATGTAGTGTCAGGTGGACGGAGAGATAACACCGTGATGGCGCACGTCCACGCGAAACTAGGCATTTGAGAATGCCCCAACATTTAGCGAATGCTGATGGAGCAGTCGCCCAAGGAGTTCGGTCTCTTTTTTAAATGGAAATCGCTCCAGACAAGACATGGAGCCACTTGATGCAAGGAGCTAAAAAAATACTACTTCAAGGTTAAAAAACTAGCCAACGATAAGTGTTAGATGAATAAATTGCGACCCAGAAAACAGCAATTCATTGCATTACATTCCAAGTATGGTTTAAAATAATAATAAAATGTTCTTAATTAATTGTGTTAATAAGTTTTATTAATATTATTGTGGAGAAAAATATTCTAATTGTAGTTCCCCAATGTAATTCTTAGGTTTACAAAGATTCTCGCTCACTTGAAAATTAAGTAAATAATATTTACCCCTCCCGTTTACAAAAGTTCTCGAACTCAGACAGACAGACAGACAGAGAGAGAACCTCTTGGTTATATTATAACACATTGAAACACATACCTAACATTATATAAATAGGGACTTTTTTAAGGGCAGCTTAAAATGTGCAGAAAAGAAAACAAATAATTTTATGTTTCGGAATTTTTTTAGATAAGGATCGATAATTTGTATTATTTGGATTATTCGGACTACTGTTCTCATCTTGGATATTATTCTCACAGCGTTTCGGCCGATGTAATCTCCGACCTTCTTCAGGTCCGTTTTGTCAGGAATCTTATGTCAAACTCGGGAATTTCGAATGGAACCCTTTATTTAATCTTAAATATTGTAAATACATATGTAAATTTGAGAATAGCAGTTATATGTGCATATTTGTAAATATCAATTTATTAGAAGTTTAAAACAAATGAATTATGTAAATCGCAAAACACGCCTGTTGTTTGAGCGAGTTTTGGTAGCGTTATATATACTATTTGACAGAGTAATATATTGAGTAACATAATGAACATATTCTGGGTTCGAATGGCAGTCTCGTCGTCACATTTGTTTATTCTTTAATTATATGTTATTTTATCTAAATTAAGTAATTAGCAGTTTCCCAATGTAATCCTTAGGTTTGCAAAGATTAGCCATTTTTAACTATTTTTGTAGTATAATCTTACAAAGTCGGCAACATTACTTGTTCAATTTTGAACTGTGTAAATTAAACATTCAACGATTACCCTGGAGTTGAATTTGGATTATTTAGACGGCTTTTCTCATTTTCGTTGCTATTTTCACAACGTTTTGGCTAATTTCACCTCCAACCTTCTTTTGAAGGTGTTTTTCTCCCCAGTGCCAAGTTGTGGTCTCCACGGGACACAGTAAAAGATATACCATAGGCACTTTTGTATCATTAGAAAAAAGGCAGTAGTCTCTGTCTGTGTTTCGGCTCTGGCGAACAACATATCAGAGGTCGTGACGATGTCTATCATAGCCGGCTTTATTATTCTGTATATTTAAAAATAATCAATTTTTTTCTTCTTTTCGCTACGGTGTCACCACTTATCAAGGTTTAAAAGCCACTCGAGGATAAGGGTTAAATGAGTGTCAGGTGGACGGTGAGATAATACCGTGATTATTGGTGACGATGGTGGTGATTTGGCAGAATTTGATTATTTCAGAGGGAAGCTCAACAAGAATTTGTTAACATTGGACTTGAAAACGATCATGTTGTAGCTAGCTGGGAAGCATTCCCGCGGTTATTTGTTCTACATACGGGCAGTTCTAGGAAATAAACTTTGCTCGTGGAAGTTTAATTTAGTTTTAGGTAGGGAGAGAGAGAGAGAGAGAGATAGAGAGAGAGAAAGAAAGAGAGAGAGAGAAAGAGGGCTTAGATCGTGCTCTATTTAATTAACATCGTGCGCCTCCAATCACCTACAATACTTTTCGAATGACAACCTTTTCGTGTCTGCCACGCTCGAGTGTCTTGCCGGAGAAAGACAGAATTCCCTTCTTCGGTTATAAAGTTTTTTTTAGTCACTTCCGTTCACTCGCTGAGGTCAATCTCTTTACCCTTAATTTGTCAATCATTTTCTGGGAAACTGTTGACAGTGGTTGTAGCTAGAAGAGTTTTTGCCGTGAATGTTTTACAGGGGGAGGGGCCTAGATGGAAGCTCAGTCGAGCACCTGCCATGGAATAACGACAGAGTAGAGAAAGACTAGCAACGTCTCTTCTGTGAGAAAGAGGTAGAAGGGATGGGTGAAAAGGACATCGGCCACTTGATTTCAAAAAACTGTTTTATACTCTGTCAAGTAATAAGTTCATATTATTGATCAATGTTAATACTCCCATAGTGTTCCTCATATTTCGGTTGAGAATCATCTCGTCTCATTAACCCTTATCCTCGAGTGACTCCTGGCCATGGTAAGTGGTGACCCAAAAGTTAAAAAAATTCTAGTGACTCGCATTACTATGTCGATTGAAGACCAAATCCTCAGATCAATGTTAGTACTCCCATAGCGTTCCTCAATTGACAATCATTCTGTCTCATTAATACTTATCCTTGAGTGGCCCTTGACCTTGATAAGTTGTGACCCAATAGTAAAAAAAACGTTCTAGTGATTCGGATTACTATGTCGATTGAAAACCAAATCATCAGATCAATGTTTGTACTTCCATAGTGCTCCTCAATTAACAAAACTAGGGATCTAGCAAAACGCACCTAAAATCATGTGTTCGTTATCCATTGGACATGGCTAGTTTGTATGGAACAATTTTCCTTCTGTGCTAGAATATTTATTCGTGTCAAAAGAAATGACGAATTGCATTGGTAATAGTTTAGTGTTTAAAAGAAACCTTTTCACGGCTTCATCGGATTTGATTTGTATAGCTGTAAGCAATCGCATAATTCTTTGGAGACGGCCTTTCAATATTTGTATTGGTTGGAATAATAATTAGATAAAAATAAATAAAATTATCATTTTCTACGTTACAGGTATTCAAAAGATTATAATTTATAATCGAATTATCAACTTTATGGAGAAAGCAATTGAAAGATAGAAACTAGAAGTGACAGCTGGGGGACGACACCTGAGATACTTAAGCATGCAGAGAGGCATTTTCTAGGAAGACTCCCTATCACCACTACTGATTATCATAGCCATGATGCCACACATCGACATACCCAGGACGTGCAATAAGATCCACCACCCCTGAAGAATATCAAGAACGGGGATGAGAGGTAATTTACGACACGTAAGCATAAAGGGGGTCCGAGATACTCTGGAGAAAAATGTAAACATTTTTATTTTATTTTTCTGACTGTAATATGTTGACTGTACACGCACTTGATACCTTCTTGGCGACTATGAAAACTGCTTGATTCTACTACATTAAAACAGCTAACGTAACATCAGTTACACATATTCACAACTAGTAGAACTGCTACCAATGAAAAGAAAGAATGTTATACAATTGACAGGCTGTGTCTAAAATTATGTGACACATCATAACACCAAGACGACACGCGCGCCAACCAGCTGGTGTTCACAAGAGAAAATGTGATTCTCACCACGGACATTCTAAATCGAAACATACGTAAGTCAACGCAATAGAGTCGACACTTTGAAACTAATTAAAGAACCTGAGATACTTAAGCATGCAGAGAGGCATTTTCTAGGAAGACTCCCTATCACCACTACTGATTATCATAGCCACGATGCCACACATCGACATACCCAGGACGTGCAATAAGATCCACCACCCCTGAAGAATATTAAGAACGGGAATGGGAGGTAATTTACGACACGTAAGCATAAATGGGGGTCCGAGATTTTCTGGAGAAAAATGTAAACATTTTAATTTTATTTTTCTGACTGTAATATGTTGACTGTTACACGTAAGTCAACGCAATAGAATCGACATTTTGAAACTAATTAAAGAAGAACGGATATTACTTAAGTAGCGTCCATTCGATCTAAGCGATTAGTGCTATTTAAAGATTAAGCATGACAGACTAACGGAAAATATATTCAAAATTTAAACCCTTTTTTACTATTGGGTCACTGCTTATCAAAGTGAAGATCCACTCGAGAATAAGGGTTAATGAGACGATATGATTGTATGCCGAAAGGCGAGGAACACTATGGGAGTACTAACATTGATCAATGGTATGAAAGATGGGGAACACTATGAGAGTACTAACATTGATCAATGGTATGAAAGATGGGGAACACTATGGGAGTACTAACATTGATCAATGGTATGAAAGATGGGGAACACTATGGGAGTACTAACATTGATCAATGGTATGAAAGATGAGGAACATTATGGGAGTACTAACATTGATCAATGGTATGAAAGATGGGGAACACTATGGGAGTACTAACATTGATCAATGGTATGAAAGATGGGGAACATTATGGGAGTACTAACATTGATCAATGGTATAAAAGATGGGGAACATTATGGGAGTACTAACATTGATCAATGGTATAAAAGATGGGGAACATTATGGGAGTACTAACATTGATCAATGGTATGAAAGATGGGAACACTATGGGAGTACTAACATTGATCAATGGTATGAAAGATGGGGAACATTATGGGAGTACTAACATTGATCAATGGTATGAAAGATGAGGAACATTATGGGAGTACTAACATTGATCAATGGTATGAAAGATGAGGAACATTATGGGAGTACTAACATTGATCAATGGTATGAAAGATGGGGAACACTATGGGAGTACTAACATTGATCAATGGTATGAAAGATGGGGAACACTATGGGAGTACTAACATTGATCAATGGTATGAAAGATGGAGAACATTATGGGAGTACTAACATTGATCAATGGTATGAAAGATGAGGAACATTATGGGAGTACTAACATTGATCAATGGTATGAAAGATGGGGAACATTATGAGAGTACTAACATTGATCAATGGTATGAAAGATGGGGAACACTATGGGAGTACTAACATTGATCAATGGTATGAAAGATGGGGAACATTATGGGAGTACTAACATTGATCAATGGTATGAAAGATGAGGAACATTATGGGAGTACTAACATTGATCAATGGTATGAAAGATGAGGAACATTATGGGAGTACTAACATTGATCAATGGTATGAAAGATGGGGAACACTATGGGAGTACTAACATTGATCAATGGTATGAAAGATGAGGAACATTATGGGAGTACTAACATTGATCAATGGTATAAAAGATGGGGAACATTATGGGAGTACTAACATTGATCAATGGTATGAAAGATGGGGAACACTATGGGAGTACTAACATTGATCAATGGTATGAAAGATGGGGAACACTATGGGAGTACTAACATTGATCAATGGTATGAAAGATAGGGGACCATTATGGGAGTATTAACATTGATCAATGGTATGACAGATGGGGAACACTATAGGAGTACTAACATTGATCAATGGTATGAAAGATGGGGAACATTATGGGAGTACTAACATTGATCAATGGGATGAAAGATGGGGAACACTATGGGAGTACTAACATTGATCAATGGTATGAAAGATGTGGAACATTATGGGAGTACTAACATTGATCAATGGTATGAACTGCGTTTGATTGTTTATGGGGCGGTTTTGTGACAAGTATTTGTTGACATTGGATTTGAAGACGACAAAGTTGTAACCAGATGGGAATCAGTCTTGCGGCAATGTGTTCCACAGGCGGGAAAGCCCTTCTAGAGAAAGTATGTAAATGGAAATTTCACGCCAGGCACATAGATAGATAAAGTAAAGTCCTTTTCCGTTTTGATAGCAAGAGAAAGTTATTCTGCGAATGTCTTAAGATTGGAGTTGAGTCGAGAAAATTCCATGGAAATAACGATCGAGTAGAGAGAGACTAGCAACGTCTCTTCTGTGAGAAAGGTGTTGTAGGGAATAGAAGACATCGCCCCCCCCTTCCACTAGATTTCGAAGTCGATTTTGTACTCTGTCAATGCATGAAAGAGTTCTCTGTGCGGCATCTCCCCAGATGTGGGAGCAGTGCCTCCCCAGATGTGGCAGCAGTACCTCCCCATCTGAGGAGGAATCTGACTCTTATATAGGGAGAAGATTGCATCTAGAACGGTACTAACATCGCACCTGAAATCTGAGGTCTAAAAGATGAAGTAAGGCCACCGAGTTGCGGGGCTGCCGGAAATACATCCACGGTGCATTTTCTATTCTCCATACAAACGGATACCTTCTTTCGCACAAGTGAGGCAGATCGACGAAATGCTATTTCGAACCGTAACAGACATATCGCTTATAGAGATATAAATTGTTAATATTTTATATTCCAAACTGATACCCTTGGGAAGCGACCACGTGTTGGAGTAACTTCCTCAAGCAGGCAGTCCCCATATTGTATATGTGCTTTCGTGAGAACACGCGAGGGTCGGAAGTAATCGGGAAAATAACGATGTAGAAACGGTAATACTAGAGAGACGGTTTAATTTGTATGCATATACATACCGGGAAAATGTAAATCGAAAGCCAAATATTATTTATATATTCATCAACGTTTCGTCTTTATTGTGAGACTTACTCAGGATAGAAGAAAAATGCAGAAAAAATAACCATGCCAACATCAATTTTGATCTGCCCGAGAGCGACGAGCCTCGGCCGGATTATGAGTGAAAGAATAAAAAATTGACAAAAGGCAATTTTTCTGCGTGTCAGCAGCAGCAGCAGCAGCAGCAGAAGCAGCAGCAGCAACGAAGTTTATAGGAAGGTGAGGGGATGAGTTCGTTGAATATGAGTTTATTATCTTTAGGCTTGAAAGAAAGATATTGTCTGGGTCATCATGTTATAACGAGCGTAGGGGTCGGTGGTAGATGGGGGAGGGTGGACGTCTGACGTTTCGAATTTAAACACAGAAGGAGAAGGAAAATAAATGTCGAAGTGAATGTAATTGCGTGAAAGATTTTACTCGAGGCTCACCGCTCTCGGGCAGATCAAAATTGATGTTTGTATGATTATTTTTTCTGCATTTTTCTTCATCTTGGGGAAGTCTCACAATAAAGACAAAACGTTGATGAATACATAAATAATATAGTTTTTCGCTTTCCTTTTTCATTTTACATTACGTCGGATCATTTCATCCTTATCTTTATTCATATACATACATGT
Organism: Sepiola atlantica; assembly: GCA_963556195.1. Taxonomy (NCBI): domain Eukaryota; kingdom Metazoa; phylum Mollusca; class Cephalopoda; order Sepiida; family Sepiolidae; genus Sepiola; species Sepiola atlantica. The sequence continues at coordinate 6,831,555 of OY744546.1, forward strand.
ATTTCTCACAGACAACCGTGAGAGGGCATAATAAAACGTGATACATAAAAGAAGAGTAAATAAACATGAATTGCCAGGGTAGACAGATTATAGAGAATGCATCGGATATGTAAAGTAAATACAATTTATTTGATATTGTCTGGGAACTATAATCTTACGACCAGTACAAAGTGTCATACTGAGATGGTTAAGAGAACCGTGGTTGAATATTTATCTATGAACGATGGTTGTGATCTGTAAATAAGATATTCAAATGTAACAATAACGCTTAGACGTTTCTTAGAAGCAAACAGAATAAACCTTTTCTTTTGAAAAGAGGAGTGTTTCTCTTGAAATATCAATATATATATATATATATAATTATATGTGTGAACGATAGCTATTACCTGTTAATAAGAAGTCTAGTGTCATTCTGCCAAAATCGTGAAAACCATTTTAAAATGTAGAGTTTAGTCGACCACGTCCGGCCAGCATTAAGCCCAACACCAGAAAAAGACGAAGCCTCGATTTTCAATATTCCACCTTTTTTGTCAGAAAAAGTATTAGTACTTACCTTCAAGCGGCTTCTGACAGAGTGTGATGGGACGAAAAAAAACAACACCTGCTTTGTTTGAATTATATTTTATCTAAATTAGTTTTTCATAAATGGTCACATGACACATTTCACCTTTGTTAAAAAAGGCTCATGCTTGTTGTGAGCTGTTTTGTTTTTTCTCTCCCATTTTCTCACGTCTTAGATCCATATGATCGACCCCAAATTTAGTCTATCAGACCTCATTATTGATATCACCAAACCAAGATAGCAACACCGTCAATCTGTTGCCGGAAACAATTTCTAACAATCCGGATACAAGAGTTCAGGTGTCACTGTAGCAGTTTCATACAAGCCGCCATATTGTTTAAATATCTATGACTTCTTAGCTGCCTGCTGATTGGTTCAGGCAAGCTACTCCCTTCTTGGCTTGACCAATCAGTGGCCTTCTTTTAGGCGAATCTCGGATGGCTAGTATAATTATATAAACATTCGCCCGCCATCCGCCCGCTCTCTTTTTCTTATGTGGCACGAGACGACACTTCTCTTTCTTTCTTCTTTGGCACTGCCCCCCCCCTCTCGGGACGCAACAGACATTTTCCCGGGCTTTGGCCCTGGGTTCGACTTCGACAAGACGCTAAAATGGCTACTGCCTCAACAAGTGGACTTGATATAACACACCGGTGTACCGACACACATACTTACATACACACATGAACGCGCCCTGACACTGTAGACAGTGTACAAACATTCAATATTATGAACAATTCTCTTTTCCCCACTGGGGAATTATGATAACGGGAAATTCCATAATCTTGCCTTCGTCCCTACTTATGGACATACCAACCTCTTTCCCTTTTGTTGACGTACTAACGTGAAAGACTCAGTACAGTTGTTATTAAATGTTAGAATGAGAGTTTCAGGTCATCTCCACCCCTCCCTTGTATCGGAGTTAGGGTTATGGTTAAGGTTATCTAAAATAATAAGCGAATACTAGTAAGACCCGTGGAAATTCCACATCTGTTGTATATTTCTGTCGTGCATTATATGGACGTGCGGCGCGAACGCAGACCCCACAATATTATTGAACCACTTTTGTTCAAACTGAAACATACTTATCTAAGTACTTTTGTTAATATAGTTTCAGAATATATTTCGTTATGGGGATCTATCCTCCAAAATCCTTCTAGGAGTTTGTGAACTATTTCCATTCTATGAACGCCCCGTGCGAACGAAAACTCCACGATATTATTGTACCCCCCCCCCTGGACCAGACAGATACTACACTTTGAAATATTTTTTTTGCAGAAAATATAAAAAATTACATTCGCAACAAATTAGGCACAAGATCATCAAAAGTGTGGGGATAATGGGTGTCGTTGCCCCCCCCCCCCTTTGCCCAACGTGATAAAAATGTCTATCCCACTCTTAACTAGAATCATCTCATTCTCCACAATACCACATTTACACTATGGGCTGTTCTACTTAAGACGTCCCAAAACTAATTATAAATTTTATTGTTAGTAACTATACGTATATACAATGGTTTCATTGGAATGAAACGAGAAGTGGGCAAAGAACAAAAAAAATTGGTCAGTAAGACCCTCTCAACCTTTTCTAAATAATAAATCACCCACTGTTTTTGTTCAGAACCCAAAACAAGCAGGTCAATCTCTAAATGGGAGTGGGATCTAAGTTGGAAAAAAAAGGGATGGACTTGAGGGAGTAGGTGGTGTCCTTCCAAGATTAATGCAAATTGGGGAGGCGGACCACAAAAAATTGAAAGTGGGGAGTGGGCATCTTGGAGGATTTCTATTACCAAGGGAGTAGGGGTATCTTATTCACTTGACCAGCTAAGAGGTTAAACAGATACTACACTTTGAACCCAGCCTGAAGGCCAAGAAAGTGTATTTTAGTTTGAATGTGACGTTCGACACAAAAGCAGCTTCAGTTGAAATTAGAAAAGAAATTACAGTTTTACATATGGGATCAGGCGATCCCATATTTTAAAATAGGGATGAAGGGTGATAACGTACGCACAAACATTATATAGATTAATTCAGCGATGAAAATGTTGTAAAATGTGTGTCAGGCAACAGTCGGACAGAGCGTCAAATATGAGATTCGTGGTCGCAGCTACAAGAATGAAACATTGAAGAGAATTAGTTTATTTAACGACAGTCACCAGTCAAAGTAAAAGATTAAATCGATGTGGATTTTAAGATTTTGAATTCGATTTCGTTTCTTTATTTCGGTTTCTACTTTTTTATCGACCGAGTTTTTGAAAAGAACTGGAAAACGAAATACTTCCGTTGATGAGTTTTATAAATAAAGAATAATAATAAAAAAAAGATGTCGCCCATGAAAGACGTGTTTTATTTAGTTTTCAGTTGTGAATAATTTCATCGAATGGAAATTAAAAAGAAATATGCAGGGACAACAAATAATCTGAAATTAAAAAAAAATATGTCAGCAGAATAGAATATTTTTAGAATTATTATCTTCGTTTAGAAAACTGCCATATTGACAACCAATTTTGATTCGATGTATTTGTTGATGTACTCGCATGTCTATCACCGATATTTTGTTTTTGTTTCAGTCAATACCCAACTAACCCCCATAACAAAACAAAATACAGGCTGTAATAAACAAAAGTCGGTACTTTTAAGGAATAGGGATACCAGAAACTTTTAGTACTTACGTCATCCCTGAGACTTTACAGAACAAACTGAATGTATCAACGGTTTTTTGCGACGGGGTTTGTTAACGAAATAAACTATCGATTTTATCTTCTTATTTAAGTGCATGTTGTTTCGATACGTCTACAGAAGACAGACCGAACTGTCTCTTAACTCTAGCCTAACCTAACCATAAACTAACCCTAACATAACCCTAAACTAACCCTAAAATAACCCTAAACTAACCCTAAACTAACCCTAACATAACCCTAAACTAATCCTAACATAACCCTAAAATAACCCTAACCTAACCCTAACATAACCCTAACCTAACCCTAACCTAACCCTAACCTAACCCTAAACTAACCCTAACATAACCCTAAACTAACCCTAACCTAACCATAAACTAACCCTAACATAACCCTAAACTAACCTTAACCTAACCCTAACATAACCCTAAACTAACCCTTAACTAACACTAACTTTAAGTTTAGGTTTAGTTCAGCAAAAGTCAGTTTGGTTCGGTTTTAATTGATTAAAAATTAGTCGTCTGACAAAAAAGTAACAGCGCCCTTTTTTATTAAAAGTCAGAACTTTATTCGACGTTCTCCGTTCGTAGTCGGAACGACTATGCCACCACTGCAAATCTCTGGATACCTATTCCTAAAAAGCACCAAAATGTCGTATTACTTATTCAAGAAGATGTAACTCAACATGTTATTGAGTATTTCCAAAAAACATCGTCTCCCTTATCTTTTTGGATTCATATAAACCAACACATTTAGCCTTCTTTCATTCCGCGATGTGTTCTACAGAGGCGTTTATTCTCCATTTTATACGGCGAGAAGTCGAGGTGGAGACCTCCACCTAAACCCTAACCACGACCCTAAATAGACTCAGGAAATAAATGGGGGGGGGGGTTCATTCGATCTAAACGTGGAGACCTAGACCGTAACCATAGCTCTAAACAGAATCACAAAGAAATGAGGATTTGATCGATATCAATGTAAAAACCTGGACCCTAATCCTAACCTAACACTAACCCGACGTATGTCTAGATAGAACTCAAAAAGTAGGTCAACGGCATGTGCGCGTACTGCGAATGACTACCTACATTGACGGAAGTCGATCTCTCGAATCCTCTAGCCAGCAGACTCTCTTGGATCTCAATTTGGGCGAATAATTATTTGATGTACGAACGAGTCACCGCTTATCAAAGCCCAAAGGCCACTTGAGGATAAGGGTTAATGAGTTTATTAGATGGACGTTGAGACAGCACCGCGAGGATTGCTACCAATGGCTGTAACTGGACAGAATTTGATAATTTAAGTCGGTGGCTCGACAAGAATTTGTTAACATTGACTTGAAAACAACGATGTTGTAGTCAGCTGGGAAGCAGCCCCGCGGTATTGTGTTCTAAAGGCGAGTAGTTTTTGGAAAGAAACTTTGCTCATGGAAGTTCCGTTTAGTTTAAAGTACACAGAGAAAGAAAGGAGAATTATTTACAGTGGTTGTAGCTAGACGAGTTTTTATTGTGAATGTTTTACAGAGGGGGGGGGGTCAGCGATTGGATCTCAGTCGAGCACCTGCCATGAAAACCACGATAGAGTAGAGAAAGACTAGCAATGTCTCTTCTGTGAGAAAGAGGTAGTAGGGAGGAGAAGAGGACATCCCCTACTAGATTCCGAAGTCGGTTTTGTACTCTGTCAAGGCAGGAAAAATGGTCCTCTGAGCAGCACCTCCCCAGATGTGGCAACAGTACCTCCCCATTTTAGGACGTATCTAGCTCTTATAAAGGTAGAGGATTGCTTTCGGAGTGAGATACTTTCTGGTGCGATAGAATGATGCAACGATTTTTCCAGCGAACTTAGCAACAGATTTGATGTAAGTCTTCCATTTCAGGTCTGGAGTCAAGGTCAGTCCTAGACGTTAATACAGATAACCTTTGCAGATGACCTTTACAGGTGTTTCTGCATAAAATCACTAGATGTTTTATGGTCTAGCCAGTTATGTCTCCATGTCAATCATCCATGTTTTGTTTCTTCCAGCCAGGTGTGTGTCTGTGTCAAGTAAGCTTTATTTATTTCTGCCGGGTGCGATTTCCGGTATATACAACAGTCGAGCACCATCCATGTAAATAATGATGGAGAAGAGAAAGACTAGCAATCTCTCTTCTGTGATAAAGAGGCTGTAGAGTACAATATAAGGCAGGGACACATGGGAATTGACGGAGGTTGAACTCTCAAACCCGCTAGCCAGCAGATTCTGTTTGATATCAATTTGGGCTAGTTTATATAACATTTTTGGACACCCACAATTGTAAACATGTATTATGCCGTCAATGTAGCCACGCTCACCTACAGAAATTAGTTTCCATCCATTTATTGTTTATTGAGCAACGGTTGTATTTCCGTCTGCAGAAAACCTTCGCAAGTGTGACTGCAGCAAATCACCAGATGTTTTATTTTCCGGCCAGTTGTGTCTCCGTGTCCATCGGTTTTGTTTCTTTCAGACAGTTGCGTATCTGCGTCAATTAAGTTTGATTTATTTTGGCCAGGTGTCATTTCCGGTACAGCATACTCGATATTCAACATTCAGTCTGCCACACATAAGTTTCAAAGACGGTTTCTATCGTTTTGTTACGATTAAGTTTGAAATAACTTTTCCCAGCTTTGAATGAAAAAGTGTGCATCAATGCGAATAACTCGAAAAAGTTATGTTTTATCTTCACATCGTCCAATCTTAGTGTGTGTGTGTGTTTTTTTTTTTTTAGATAAATGAAGAGAATCACGCTAATCAAAACATGGTCTAAAGTAAAAAAGGCCTTCTTCTAGATGCCTCTGGTTGATCATTCTGGTTAAAATAATCATTATACACATTTATTAGAGTCTCCCGATAACTCCGAATCAGAGTGGTCCTGGGAGTAATCGCAACAAAGAAGGTGACGCCTGACTCCCCTAAAGCTCACACATTGGGGCCTCATAATGATGAATGATGAAGTTTTATGTAATACCCAAGAAATTAAAAATGGTTCAGTATTAATGTTGGGTTTAGTTTCTCTTTAGAAGCCGACAGTATTAAGACAATACAGTTTTAAAAAACTCACAAGAATATTACATTCAAGTTTGAAATAGCATTTTCGTTGGTCTGTCACGCTTAAGTTATAAATAGCATTTTCTTCTGTCTGTCATGTTCAAGTTTGAAATACAATTTTCGTAGGTCTGTCATGTTCAAGTTTGAAATAGCATTTTCGTCGGTCTGTCATGTTCAAGTTTAAAATAGCATTTTCGTCGTCTGTCATGTTCAAGTTTAAAATAGCATTTTCGTCGTCTGTCATGTTCAAGTTTAAAATAGCATTTTCATCACTAAACGCGCAGATTAAGTAGACGTATCTGAGCTATGAAAACATTCTTTTTTTTAATTATCTTTCACGGCTGCATCGGAGTTTTATTGTTGCGTTCGACTGCATAATTCATCGGGGAGGGCTTTTCAATATTTGTAAGTAAATTGTGTCGCTTTGAATGTCTCCAACGACGCGATTACATCAAGTCGAAACCAACATGACAGCCGTATGAATAATTCGAACATTCCCGATTCAAATCAGTTTTCCGCACATCCCAGATTCATTCACAGTCCGAATGTTCCGCGGGAGTATTGTCCGAATAATTCATAAAATAATGATACCAACGTCAAACAATTCAGAGTGTTTGCCTGGCAAAAATAATATGGTAAAAATACTAAAAAGAAATGTTAAAAAGAAGAAAGAAAAAAAAAACGAGTCAAGATATAGGACAAAATGGCCGCCAGCTGATAGCTGTCTTTAGGTCGGCCATTATTGTAACTTGTACTACGAATTGCGGGAGACAGTTAAAATTATTGATCACACACATAGACAGATCTGTGCTCCATTTTATTTAACATTACTAGCTTTTGGGAATAAATATTGAGTATATATGTGCGTGAACGTGCGTCTGTGTGAGTATATATGTGTGTGAAGTGCGTCTGTGTGAGTTAACTGCACAGGCCGTGATCGCCCGCTCGTTGTACTAGCTTGAAGTCGTTGCTCGAGTTTGACACTAGTGGCAGTGTCAATCGTGTGGTCTCAGTCAGTGTTGCAACAGAAGGATTCTCTCCCCAAACAACACTGCAAGGAATACAGGTTTATTTTGAGGGAGGGTACAATGATACTCGTTTACTTATGCTGAATAAAGAGAGTTGCAAATGAAAATTCTTAGCCCGAACAAATCGAAGCACAAGTACAACCGAACAAAACCCAATTAGCCAAGAGCCCCATTTCTCATATCTCTTTCCCCCTCGTTCTCTCTGAGAAGCACACACACCTTAAATAAACGTGAGATGTCAAGAAAACTAACTGACTGTCCCTCTGCTGAGATATATATATATATATATATATATATATATATATATATATATATATATATATATTCTCCCATACCCTCACTTTTCCATACCCCCTTCTTAAATTCCCTCATTTTCTCAAAACGCTCTCTAAGACCATAACTTTCGCCCATCCACCAAAATCACAGCCCCCCTCCTTCTCTACCCCTCCTCCTTTTCTCTGCATACACCCCCCACACACAAACATTCCAACTTACTTTTTCCCATTCAATCTTGACCGCGGCCATCTGGTCACACACCTCCCTCCTCCCTCTCACCCACTCCCTCTCTGCCATCCACTTTATCCCTGCTCATCCCCCCACCTCTTTCTCTTACTACCAGCCACAGTAGTCCTTGCTCACCCCCATCTTTCCACTTCTTCCCCACTCATTTTCTTCAACATTCATTTTTATTCTCCAACAAGTACGGACGTCCACCCAGTAGTGGCCATTATTTTATTTTATTTTTCCTCCCAATATGTCTACCCTACATGTATTTGTACTTGCATGACATTTTTTCTCTATATTATCATCCTGATGAAGTCTTATAAATAAAGACGAAGCGTTGATGTACACATAAAAAAACATCCATTTTTTGGTTTTCCTTTTTCATTTTCCCATATATATATATATATATATATATATATATATATATATATCATTCGGACCACACCAGAAAAGACTACTTAAGATCATCAGTTGGAAATCTATGGATATAAAAAAACTGACCAGGAGATACCCTCATCTGAAATGATCGTAACTTTTGGAACGTCTTAAGTAAGTCATAATCACGGCCGAGAATGCTGCAATAGAAATGTTCTCCTTCAAAACAAGCCACAATTCCAATTTTAAACAAGTAACAATGTTTTATTATTAGAGGTTACAATGATACTTGTTTTCTTCTACGGAAGAACAACAGACTTGAAATCAAGACAAACATATTTTCCTACCGAACACAATCAATTAGCTTTAGGTTCGAAGACCCATCTAACACCGAGAATCACACAAACCAAACCAATTTCCTCTGCTGAAATATGTATAAATACTTGTGTCCTTTGTTGTAGACCACACAGTCATCCACTTGAAAATCCTGGGCCAGTTTCATCTATGGACATAAAAAAACTACTGGCAAAGTGTTCCGTGTTTGCATGGACATCAATCTTTCGAGTACTTTAAATGGTTTCATATCTCAGCGTGGACCCCGTTTAAAGGGGCACTAACTTTTTCAAGAGTGTTTTTCTTTGATCTGTTAATTTAAGTCGAAGTCATGCTGCCCCTTTGTTAGGATTTGAAACCGACGGTACCGATGTTCCTCTGATCTTATTTAATACGTATATAAATAAATATTAGGCTCTTATTTTTTAATTTTCTTAATAATCGAGACTCTGTTGGAGTTCTCCGCTAATCTCACACACACACAGATTATATATATATATATATATATATATATATATATATATATATATATATATATATATATATATATATAATAATCCAGGTAAAACATCCACAGGGTAGTAATCCAAAGAATTTAAACCGGGTTTATAAAAGTGCTCAATATCAAATAGAGCTTTTATATATGATTATTTATTTACACAGACATGTACAAAATCTGCGACACTGGCATGTCGATTTTATTTGATTTTGTTTTATTTTATTCTATATTTTATATTTGGGTTTTGATTCTGATTTTAACTTTTTTATTCTTAACGGTCCTAAACCACGTGACTTCCTAAATTTTGAAATTTGAAATTTCTTTTCTTCTTCTCCTTTTTTTCTCCATTTCATTCTTTCCAAATATGATCTAATGTTAAGATCGGATTCTAACTCTTCCTGATGAGATCTCAGTTTATAATAACTGTTGATCCATAACATCGACATGCCAGTGTCGCAGATTTTGTACATGTCCGTGTAAATAAAAATAATCATATATATATATATATATATATATATATATATATATATATATATATATTTTCTGTCAAACGGAACAAACATTTTTTTCTGTCAAATGGAACAGACACTTTTAAATGAAAGAAAAATGAAACGTTTTCTCAAATGAAACACTTTTATCAAATGGAATTTACACCTGAAGAGAGCATAATGGATAAACGATAAATGCTCGAAACGCGTTATGAAATTATATTTAAAAAACTTAAAATGTTAAAATGATAAGATAATAAATAATTATTGAAAAAGTTTTTTTACTAGCGTTGCTAACCACAATTCTTTAAATGTACTTTTTTCTCTCGTTGGAACTGCACTGATGCTACACAACACCCTTCTGTCTCTCTCTCTCTCTATATATATAAATATATATAAATTTGGGAAAGTTCATTTTTGTAAGCATCTTTAAAATTTTAAACATAAAGATGCTTAAAAAATAAATGAACTTTCCCAAATTTATACCTACCAGCGACCATGCGCGATTTAAGTTCAATTTAAAAGAGACACACAACATCGGACGCCACTTCTACAAGACCAGGAAGGATTGTTACAAAAAAAATAAGGTTAATACCTTTTATTTGTCTAAAGCTCTGCCGAACCCTGTTATTTCAGGCGAAATTACTAGATAAAAAGTCAAGATGAAATAGAAAAAAAAATTAAAGTTTTTATTTTGATTTTAATAAAAAATATCTGCATCTAACACATGTTTTTTTATGAAGGAATTTTGCCTCTTTCTTTATATATATATATATATATATATATATATATATATATATATATATATATATATATATATATATATATATATATATATATATAATATCCTTTTATAAACATGTGCCTTTCTTACTCCTTATTTCTGGGTATTTACCGTATATTTCTCCCACTCTTTTTCACATACGACGCTGTCAACTCTCGAAATGAATCTTAATTAAAATCTTCCGCAGAAAATTAGAAAAAAAAAAATCGCATGGTATCTCTAAAAAAGAAAAGAGAATTTTTTATCGCGATTTTTTGCTGACAGACAACCGAATCTGACGACAGAAAAGGGCGCCCTCTTGCGTGTTTATCTCGTATCACAGTCGCTCGAAAGATATTTTAACATTTGCAAGAGGCACCCTTCGCTTTTGTCCTTTTATATTTCTTTGTTGTTGTTATTATTATTATTATTATTATTATTATTATTATTGTTGTTGTTTTTATTATCATTATTGTTGTTATTATTATTATTATTATTATTATTATTGTTGTTGTTTTTATTATCATTATTGTTGTTATTATTATTATTATTATTATTGTTGTTATTATTATTATTAAAATTATTATTGTTGTTGTTATTGTTGTTGTTATAATAATAATAATAATAATCATTATAATAATAATAATAATTATTCTTGTTGTTATTGTTGTTGTTATTGTTGTTGTTTTTATTTTTATTATTATTATTATTATTATTATTATTATTATTATTATTATTATTATTATTATTATTATTATCATTATTATTATTATTATTAGTAGTAGTAGTAGAGTATTGGTGTTGTTTTTTTTCGTTGTGGTTGGTTAGCTAAGTTAAGGTTTTTTTTATATCTCTTACGGAATTGTGGCATTTTTTAATATGATGTTCAACAAGTTAGAAAATATTAATCTTTTACCTCGGATCGCAAAAGAAATTCATGGTGTGGCTGTTATCAAACGTCCACAGAAAAAAAACAACAACTTAATTTTGCTAAAAACACCCGACAAATAAAAATGTAGACGTGGTAGAAAGGTGATTACCAGAGAAAACGAAAAAATGCTTGTATATAAGATGTGTTCAACTATTTATGCAGTTTCGTAAGAATATGGTTATTGTCTTCATTTAACCATTTGTTTCATTTTCCTTCTTCTTTTTCTTTATTTTCACTCCTTTATGCCTTTACATCTTTCTCTTATGAGTTATTTTCAATGTAATAATACATAACTTATTTAGTAATTTGATAAATTCGCTAATATTTACTAATTTTTATTTTAACTATCATTCTACCCTATTATGTAATCAAATAATTATTATGTAAAAACATAAATAAATAAACTACGTAATTTAATATTTGTTCAATTATTACTTCCGGTCACAATTAGATTTCCCTATTTTTTTATTCATAGTTCTTGATTTATATTTGAATCGCTTAATAATTATTCCTAGTACAATTTATATTAGCGATTCAAAATTAAAATGGGAATAATAATTCTAATTAATTGATAATTCTAATTCTAATTAATTGATAATTCTAATTATGATTATAAGTAAAATGATTAAGGGATAAATTAATAACATTTTACGAGTAACCTGATGTTTAATAAATCAGAAGAGCAATACAAAATGTTCTTAACTAGAAATTAATATTAATTAGTTAATTAATATTAATTAATTAGTTAATTAATATTAATTAGTTAATCTTAACTTTTTTCATAGTGATTTAATGTGTGTTCGAATATATAGTTATATTTACAAGCACTTTTTGTTATACGCATAATTTTAACTAAAAAAAAACAGTTTTATTTACAAAACGTTTTTTTTTAAACTTAAGTGATTTATAACAAAAATAAAAATAGGGCACTTCTGCCGTACATATGAAGCAGCTGCCGATTAAGAAATCGAAATTGAAGAGTTCCGTTTTTTTTCCTCCAAGTACCATTCATTCAGAATTCACTGGAAGTTGAATTCTGTATTTAGAAAATTGAGTTAAATAAGATTAATCTTCGAGACATTGGTAATTTAATGAACCAGCCGCAAAAAACAATAGATTTTTTACAGGCACACCGCCTGATTTCTTAAGGTTAGGGTTAGGGTTTAGGGTTATGGTTTAGGGTTAGGGTTAGGGTTTTTTATTTAATTTTTTTTTACTTCATATAATAAAAAAAAGAAATTGTTAATTGTTTCTTGTTACCCCAAAACAAATCAGTCTTGCATTTTTTTTATGTTGTAAAAAAATCACTTCCGGTTGAATTACCTCCCTTTATTTTCAGTAGAGAGACAGAAAATATGCTGCTTCATATATACGGCAGAAGTGCCAAAAATAGTTTATATGGTTCTCTTCTACGATGATGCGTTGGCATGTGGGATCAAAAAACGATAGTTTCAGGCTAAAATCAAGAGACATAGACTCAGGTGCACACGGCCGCGAGAAATCGACACAGACAGTAGTTGAAATTAAGATACACTTACCCGGGATATATAACTCAATGTCTGATTGTATGTTTGTAATGTGTTCGCTAAAAAAAGAAAAATGAGAAAATCTACATAAAATGTAAAAGTGTATTCTTATGTAAGATGTACCGGGGAAGACGGGGGTTTATGGGGTTATTTCTTTCTGTATTTTTTATGGAAATCGCTGAAGATAAGGTATGAAGTCACTTGATGTAAGGGTTAAAATGTACGAAATATGATTATCGCAAAGACAGGAGATGTCTATTGACCTTAGTATTGAAAAGATCAAGGCTATAAGTAGTAGAAAAACAGTCAGAGAGAGAGAGAGAGAGAGAGAGAGAGAGAGAGAGAGAGAGGGGGAGGGGAAAGAGAGGCAGGGCGAGAGAGGGAGTAAGAGAATGAGAAAGAGAGAGTGAGATGAAGAAAGAGCGCGAGCAAGGGACCTTGGTGGGAGAGGGAGAGTGAGAATGAGAGGGTGTGATAGATGAAGAGAACGGGAGAGAGGGCGAGGGAGAGAGAGAGAAAAAAGGAGAGAGAAAGGGTGATATATAGAGGGAGAAAGAGGGAAGGGGAAAAGTGGAAGTAATAGAGAGTAAAAGAGTGATAGAGAGAGGGTGATAGATTGAGAGAGAGAGCGGGAGAGGGCGAGATGGAGATAGAGAGGAAGAGAAAGGGAGAGAGAGAGAGAAAAAGGGAGAGAAAGAGAGGTAGATATACATAGGGAGAGACAGGGAGGGGAAAGAGAGGGAGTAGGGGAGAGAGAGTAAGAGTGTGACAGCGAGAGGGTGAGAGATGGGAGATAGAGAGAGAGAGAGAGAGAGAGCGCGAGAGGGGGGATGAGGGGGAGACAAAAGGGGAGGGAGTGAAGGAAAGAGAAAGGGAAATAGATATATATATATAGAGAGAGGGAAATAGATATATATATATATATATATATATATATATAGAGAGAGATAGAAAGAAAAAGAAAGAGAGAGAGACATGCACTATTCAGTGGATTCTGTCTTTGCTTGTCTCTTAAAGACACGTGAAGTCTTAGAAGTTGTGGATGTCTGCTATTCGTACAGAAGCCGATGACTGCAATGCAATAACGCGTGCAACTTTGTGGGTTGACATCATTTTTTCACATCATATTTTTGCATCTTCCAAGATAATTAATCAAACAAAGAAATACCCAATTGCTGCGAGACATAATAATTGATTCAACCGCCGCCATCTTTAACACGCGCGAGTATACATTTTCATATCACGTACGATACACTGTCCTGATCAACCGTCAAACAGGGATCGTAATACGGTTTTGACGGCTAAAGCGAATCTCCCACTCCTGGTATCCCGGGCAGCTTTTGCCAGCGGGCAGAGTATATATAAAAAAAACTAGTTTCATTTTTGCAATTTCATAATGAATTATTAAAACTGCAATCTGAAGAAGCATCGTCCCGTTGCAGCGAACTGATCCGTTGTTGCAACCAGCACAGAGTCACTATTCTGAGAGCGATTGTTGCGCCACAGGGTTACGTCATCGAGCTTATTTTTATTGGGCTAATCTCGATCTTTACTGAATATACTATCTTCTAAGTGAAATATCTCTCTCTCTCTCTCTCTCTCTCTCTCTCTCTCTCTATATATATATATATATATATATATATATATATATATATATATATTAGTCATTGAAAGATAGCTGTTTCGTCGTCTACTTTTATCAGTGTGGCTTGACGTAGCAAGTGTATTTATGTCGATATATATATATATATATATATATATATATATATATATATATATATATATATATATTTATTTATTTCCACAACCAGATAACGCCGCAGCCCACAAACTCTGGAAGCCACAAACCGGAAGTCCTAGACTCGAGTTTCGCAATTCGAGTCCAGAACTTCCGGTTTGTGGCTTTCATGCTTTGTGGGCTGCAACATTGTCTGATTGTGGAAATAATTATATAAATCATCTCACATTCAAAAATCTAATATATATATATTTATATATATCTCGCTAGATCGCTAGATCTAGTCACGTGATGAGCCGTAGATGGCGAAACACGTGTCCGTTGATAATTGTATCACACTATATATACTAGCAAGAAGATCTGACGTTGCTCATGATTGGATGACGATCACTACTATGTACTTTTTCTATTATGCTCATCGCACTTCGTTTTTACTACCCTTTTCTCTCCCGTTTCGCCTCCGAATATAGCCGAATATAGCCGAATATAGCCGGAAGGAGCTGAAATGTTAGAAAAATTATCTGAATTAGTGTCTTATACATATAGTTTAAATGTCATTAAAATCGGATATACGTATTTGAAGTTTTAAGGGGGGGGGTCTGTCCCCATGGGTCACTTAGAGTTAGGGACACAGATATTCGGCACATAGAGGGTGATTTAGAGATTTGGGACCACTTCCATTGTCTTCCCCAGAGAATTTTATACATATATCCTATTTTGATGAAACTAATATATTTGAAGTATGAAAAGGAGGTTCGGGGCCCCCATCAGATATACGTATTGCAGGTTTTAAGTTGGTTCTGGCCCCATGAATTTCTTAGACATGCAGACTCTTGGGACCATTTTAAAATATTATGCATATGATATAAATGTCATCAAAATAGGATATATTTGAAGTTAAATAAAAACAACGTAATAATGTGTAAGTCCACAAAAGCGAGAACAGTTTCATATGCACACTGTATTGTTTTAGGTACACCGAGGAAGAATGAGACATTATTTACAGTGGTTGTATCTAGACGAGTTTTTGCTGTGAAAGTTTTACAGCGGAGAGAACCAGAGTCGAGCACGTGTACTAAAAATAACAATAGGGTAGAGAAAAACTTTGATAAAACGATGGATAGAGAAGAAATGAACATTCGCTGTGAATCAGTTTCCCTTTTTGCCACCATTTTGTTACGTTGTAGAAATAGGAGCACAACATCTGTCAGTTTGTTTCAATGTTATGTTTTCTTCGACCGGATGAATTCTGTCTCCCGTAGGATTTGTTAAATATTCAGGCCGTGTGTACGGAAAAGTCATGTTGACAATAGGTAAATGCACCTGACGATCGTTAAAAGATAAGATAATTATCGGATGGCCAAAAAGGTGTTTTGAATAAAAGAAAAAAAAAAACTTAGCACCAGAATGACCTGAACTGAAAAACGACATAAACAAGAACAATTGTCAATAGAAAGATGATGTTAAATAACAAAAAAATTATTTGGATAAAAATAATCTTAACACCAGAAAAAACCTGCACGGGTAGAGACAACACGTGATCGATTGTCAAAAGATAAGAGACACTGGATGTGTGAAAGGTCATCTGCAAGAAGATGCGCAGGTGCACGGAAAACCAAGCATGTCAGATTGTCATAGATCCTGGCAAAGGCATTAGCGAGAAAACGCAGGTGCGCCGATAAACAAGAACGTCAGATTGTCAAAGATGCTGGAAAGGTCATTAGTAAGAAAACGAGAGTTCAATCGAGTCACAGACAAAAGAAAAAAACAAAGAGGTTGGATTGTTAAATCATTCAACAATCGTTGACGAATAAAACGCACTGGGAGGGGGGGGGGCGTGGCTACAATGACAATGTTTTTTGAAGGGGCCGTTTGATGTGGTCACATCTTGTTATATAAAAACAATCCGAAATTGATATCGAGCTGGTTGACGATCGGGCCTTGGTGAATAATCAACTATCAGATGCATGTGTGTGCATCTCGTTCCTACCACACCCGCCGTCCCCACTGTCACCAACAATAAAGAAAGAAAGGAAGAACGAAAGAAAAAAAAAGAAAGAATGGGCAAAAAAAGAAGCTAAATAAAATCAAGGAAAGAAGAGAACCAAAAAGTAGGATAGTAAGATGCATGTGTTGGCATTTTTTTTTAGTTATGTTTATTTTAGAAATTCAAATACCGAGTTTCATAACTCACAACCCGTCAAAAGAACTTCAGTCTTGATTTCCAAAAGCTCATTCAGAACTACATTCCAATCTTCACCTATATTTAATTAGCTCACCCTTGTAAAAAAAACGTCGTCATTGCCATGACTTACTACTTACTATCATCTTATTATAATTATATAATAATCTCCCCGGTCGCATATTTTTGCAAGTATATATGATGTAAGTGTTGAGTTTGCTAATGAATGGCCGACTGTGACAATTTCTTGTTGATGTAGGCTATCTTCCCAATATATGGTAATGCCTGGGGGGTTGGTTTCAAAGCAACGAAACAGATACTACACTACACCACACCTTAAGTGGTGGTAATGCCTGGGAAAATTGTATCATGACAACAGAACAGATACTACCCCTTCAAAAAAGAAAGATACTCCCGGGGAGTATAGTATTATGACCATAAAATAGATACTACACTACCTCACCGTCCTCACCCCAAAAAGGAGATAATGCCTGGGAGGATGTTATCATGACGAACGGACTGAATAGAGCATTGAAAGATAGTACAATAGTACCGTAATATAAGTAATAGTATAGTGTCGGTGTCAGATAGATAGCTACCAAATCGTCATTAGAAATAGAAGTACAATAGTACATTAATATAAGTGCTAGTATAGATTCGGCTTCAGATAACCAGATACGAATTTGATTATGATTATTATTCAATTTACTTTCTCTACGTCATAACGGTTAACCTCGTTACAATTGCAGTGTGTCCTGCACGATTGTCTTGGAAAGGCTCTGGACGTCCTTTAACGTGGCCGTACGGGTTCAAGTTGCATCTTTTTGTTGTGATCAAGCGGACAGGCCTAAATATTTGGCTATCTTTTTCTGAACTTTATCGTTAATGACATGATTTTTGTAGCGGAGATGCCGATGAGTTGACGGAAACAATGCACTACTGTAGCGTGCATCAGCCTCCCCCTCTCTCTCTCTATTTCGCTGTCTCTCTCTGTTCCGACGACGACGACGACGACGATGATCGATGGATTGAAAAAGACACACAAATAAAAAAAGTCACACAAATAAAAAAAGACACACCAATAAAAAAGTCACACAAATAAAAAAAGACACACAAATAAAAAAAGACACACCAATAAAAAAGTCACACAAATAAAAAGACACACAAATAAAAAAGTCACACAAATAAAAAAGACACACAAATAAAAAAAGACACACAAATAAAGAAGTCACACAAATAAAAAAAGACACAAATAAAAAAGACACACCAATAAAAAAGTCACACAAATAAAAAAAGACACACAAATAAAAAAGACACAAATAAAAAAGACACAAATAAAAAGTCACACAAATAAAAAAAGACACACAAATAAAAAAGACACACTAATAAAAAAGTCACACAAATAAAAAAAGACACACACATAAAAAAGTCACACAAATAAAAAAAGACACACAAATAAAAAAAGTCACACAAATAAAAAAAGACACAAATAAAAAAAAGTTCACAGTATTATTCATTAGATCGATGTACTGCCTGGGGTTAACCACTTAAATACTCACCGCAAAAAGATAAATAAAATAATAATGAATGAATTTTTTCCTACGACGTCACTTCTTTGATTTATAGGTTACTGATTTCTGCTCAAGTTCTTCAGATATATAAACCATTTAATTATCTAAGCCCATGAGGAAAAGAAAGAAAGAAAGTTATATAAGTAGGAGAAAGAGAGAGAGGGAGTGAGAGAGAGAGGGAGAGGGAGAGAGAAGGAGAGAGAGAGGGAGAGAGAAAAAGAGGAGGGGGATAGAGGGGGGAGAGAGAGAAAGAGAGAGTAAGAGAGAGAGAAAGAGAGAAGGAGGGAAAGAGAGAGAGGGAGAGAGAGGGAGAGAGAGGGAGAGAGAGGGAGAGGGAGAGAGAGAGGGAGAGAGAGAGGGAGAGAGAAAGAGAGAGAGGAAGAGGATAGAGGGGGAGAGAGAAAGAGAGAGAGAGGGAGAGAAAGAGAGAGGGAGAGAAAGGGAGAGAGAGCGAGGGAGAGAAAGAGAGAGAGGGAGAGAAAGAGAAAGAGAGAAGGAAAGAGA
Source organism: Sepiola atlantica (assembly GCA_963556195.1). Lineage (NCBI taxonomy): Eukaryota > Metazoa > Mollusca > Cephalopoda > Sepiida > Sepiolidae > Sepiola > Sepiola atlantica. Next base: position 6,850,300 of record OY744546.1, read on the forward strand.
AAGAGAAAGAGAGAGAGGGAGAGAGAGAGAGAGAGGGTGAGGGAGAGAGAGGGAGTACTTCCGCTATGGTAATTAGACTTGTAGAGAATTTTAGGTTATCGTTATTAATTGATAGATTAAATTACGAGTTTTATTCTGACTTTTTTTAATGAGAGCGAAGATGACCGAGGACAATCTCTGTATTGAGTTCCACTCTCGAATGAATAGAAAATAAATCGGTGCTTATATAGATGAGGGCACATATGAAAAACGCAGTTCTAAATAAATTAACCGGAAAAATCTTTGAGGTACTCATGTATCAAGCGAAAATAGGTATTTACACAAAAAATTAGCAAGAATTATCGAGTAGAATTTTGATATAAATTTAAAATCAGTTTTACCGTATTTTGATCAACCGCCATTTGTACGAGAAGACTCACGTGACCGTAACTCAGTCTGTCATATAAAAAAAAGTAATAAATGAATGGCGGTGATCAAAATATGATAAAACTGATTTTTATTTTTAATTAAAATTCTACTCGATAATTTTTCTTAATTTTTGGTGAGGATACTTATTTTTGCCTGATACGTAAGTATAAACAATAGTTTTCATTTGGAAATGCGTTTTTCATATGTGCCCTTATCTGTATAAGCACCAATAAATGAAAAGGTTTCAATAAACCAATGAAAAGCGGGTTGCTCCTTTCTTATATTTAAGATGCGTCCACACATGGTTATGAGAAGGTGTTTTGCCGTCGGTCTGTAGGTCAGTCACGCTTAGATGTAGCCAGAGGCGCTTAAAGTTATTTCAATACATCTAACGCCAAATCGCGGTCTCTGCGGACACCCACAAAAGATGTACCACCATCGCTTTCGTCTCTACAGAAGAAAAGCAGCATTCTCTGTCCGTGTATCTGCTCCCTGGAACAGCCTGCCAGAGGAGGTCCTGATGATGCCTACCATAGCCAGGTTTAAATTCGCCTTGGACAAACATTCAGACAGTATATCGATGCAATTGTTATGTTTCTTTACTTAAGCACGTTCTCTAAATCAAGTCACTTACTTCAAATACTCTCGTAATCTTATCTTTTTTTTTGTAGACTGACGCACCGGCGCTGTCGTCAGCATCATCATCGGCTATTGGGCTTCATTTCGCCGTCATCATTATCATCGTAGCCGTGTATGTAATCAAGTACTTCCATACAAAAAAAGAAAAAAGGGCGAGACGAAGGAGAGTTTGAAATGGGTCTTTATTTTGGAGAGATTTTCTCGTCATACATATAAAAGCCACGCATGAACATTAAATGCGGAAAGACCAAAATTGTTCTTCTAAACTACATAGTTACAGGGGAGGATGGCAGGGCCTTGGCCTTTTGGCTAAGATCAAAGTGTAGTATCTGTTCCGATGGATACTGCACCCCATAGATTGGTATTGTCTTGGCCTTCGGGGCTTGATTTACGCCGGTCTATGGGTATGTCCTGTGCAGTTCTAGGAGGTCCACCCTCCCAGGCTTCGCCTCCCCTCTTTGGGGAGGAGTAAGTTTATTGCTTACTGCCTGAGACGCCCCTACCGGGGAGTGCCGACGGGGCTGCCCCTGCAATTTTTAATGGCAGGAGTGCTCACCTTTCGGGCGCTGGCTTTTCAAACCCCACTTTCCCGACCCGACCTTGGGTCACATCTTACTTGTGGGAGTAAGATAAAACTGGCCTTGTGCCTAACCCCCGGAGAGAAGTAAATACATACAGAGGAGGATGGAGGGTGGCAATACCTATCTTCTATTTTGTTTGAATTACATCCTTAATTTGCGTCTGTTCATCAAAAACTGACTGCTTTTTTTCACACGGTATTGTGCGTCACTCTTCAAGGGGACACTGGATTTATGATAGCACCTTTGTCTGACCTTTCCTTGATCTCCCACTTGAATGTAACCTACAATTTATGCCTGTTTACATTTTAGTCCGGAGAGCGGACTTTTTTTTTCAGATTTTCGTGTCAAATAACTTGCACTGGTTTACCTAGATACTAAATCTATACTAGCTCATGTAATCGACCTTCACGTAGTCTGTCTATTATGTAAAACAGTACCTTCTAACTGTTATTTTTATATGACTTGCTGCACTTTGCTATTTTTTGCCAATTAAATCAATTAGTTGATCTTAATATTAAAAAGTGCAAGAAAGTCAAGTTGAGAACTCAACGTTTCGCCCAACTGTTGTGCGAGCTTTATCAGGAGCGAAAAGTTCAAAAATGGCAAAGAATGAGAATATATGTAATTTGGAGAACTGTATATAGCGGTAGGGTTTAAATTCATGTAGAAAGGGAAGATATGCAACATATGATATGTACATATTTGCATATTTTCCCTCTTTACATAAAGTTAAACCTTACTAAAATATAACGTTCTCCAAATTACAAATATTCTCGTTCTGTGCCATTTTTTGCACTTTTAACTCTTGATAAAGCCCACGCAACAGTTGGGCGAAACGTTGAGTTCTCAAGGTCTTCCGCTGTTCCTTTTAATTCATACCATCGGATTATTTTATCCTGTCATCTTTTCATATATATATATATATATATATATATATATATATATATATATATATATATATATATATATATACATATATATATATATATATATATATATATATATACGAAACTTCAAAATGTACATTACTGCTAGGTAGTGTGTAACAGTTGCTGTGCTTTAATGATCGAATAGCGTACACGGTATTAGTTCAACCAAAATATTTATTCATAAAGAAAAACGAAAGCAATTTAATAAAAGAAAAGCAATTTTATTTATCGTCTGTGATGGACGTGGCGGAAATGGTTTTTCTAGGCGAAGCGAATCGAGCGGAGAAGAACGGTAAAAAAACACACAAAAAAAACAAGAACCGATACACATCAGAGACGTCCTTTCAATCTGCGCGGTTAGTGACAAATTTTGTTTCTCAAAATTTGAAGCGATTTCAACCTGAAGCAGAAAACAGCAATTCTTTCCCCTTTGTCAGAAACATCGCTCATGGAATGTGAGGACTAAAGGACAAAATAAGGGGAGCGAGAATAACGAAGCTGCCGAACATTAAGACGTAAGAATACAAAACAAGTATAATGGTCGACAATAGTCGAGGGCGACTCGAAGGCTCCCTTTTCATTAGCAACTATACCGAGGTGTAAGTGTAAGGGACACTCTCTTTTTATGGTTACTCAACTAAATATTTATCTCTACTGTATAATGCTGAGTGCTTACAAAGGAGGAGGGGCAGGTATACATTCTGAGTCTTTGCTATGACTCGACCGATGATTGAAGCCGTGCTCTTTAAAAAGTAACGTGGCCGACCATAGTCGAGGGCGACCCGAAGGCTCCCTTTTTATTAGATACTACACCGAGATGTAAGGGAGGGCGCCACTTATTACCTAGAATTACTCTAATTACCCTTGATCATTCACATCATGATGCTAAGTGTTTAGAAATAAGGCTTGAAATTTCAATTCTCAGAGTCTTTTGTATGACTCGACCGAGGATTGAAACCCGTTCTCCCAGCCCATTACCGAATGTTTAAACCATTATGCCAAATAGACTCTCACAGAATCACGAAAGGAGATGCCGTCATTCGAACACCGCGTTTACCTATGGTAATGATATTTAAAACGTTAATATATTAATGGCTCACAACTTACCAAGGCGAAAAGCCACTCCAGAATAAGGTCCAATAACATTGGCAGTTTTATGATGAACAATACTATGAGAGGATTAAAACCGATGAATTGAAAAGGAAAAATACTTAAGAGGACGTCTCGATAAATACTTGGTTACATGCGACTTAAAGACGACCATATTGTAGTCTGTAGGGAAGAAGTCCGTAGTAATGTGTTCTACAAATATAACGGTTACTAAATAATCACCGAGGAAGCAAGGACAGTTCTTTTTAATGCTGGTAGAGACACAAGTACTTGCTGTGAATTCTACATTATTAAAACTACAGAATAACTAAAGCTCGAGGTCTCGTCAAAAACAACAGCATATAATTTATATAAGACGCAGTAGAATTGAAATGTTTTATTGTACACGGCTAGGTTTTATGTGGGAAAACAATTCGTTGGATTTTTATCGTTTAAAAATTCTTTCTACCCATAAAAATTAAGCGGTTTCCGCTATTTTCTTTTGGTTTAACGAGTTGAGAAATGTTAACTATGGTGTACTTTTTACGTTTGAAAAATCATACAAATCGTTTTCAGACGTTAAAACTATACGAGTTCGGTAGAGAATTTCATTATGATGCGTTTTATATAAATTATGTTTTGTTATTTGTTTTTGTTTACGAGTTCTCGATAGTTGACTATACTGTACTGTTATCAACGCGTCGATTAAATCTGCGTTTTAAGTGATGTTAACATGATGTTTTAAGCCAACGCGTAGTATGCACACTGACCGACGACCGAAGCCACCCACGATGATGCAAGGCAAAGAAACAAAAAAGAAAATCAACAAAAAGACAAAACAGAAGCGATTTTGGTTTTATGAATGTAGAATTTCTATCTGCATTAAATGAGGGCAAAGGGGTTCGTGGCTGTAGAATAAATGGTAGGAATTTGCATTAAACATGAACATCGAGAGGCTTCCACAGGAAGACCGATTACACCCTTGAAAAAGAAAAAAAAATATGAATGACCGGCCGCTTGCGTTGTGTAAAAATATGCGGCTGGTTCTGTTATTTCATCATGAAACGATTTAAGACGGACATATACGCATCAGTGGCCATGAATGAAGAATACGCATAGTGAAATATGCCCGTATATATATATATATATATATATATATATATACATATATGAATATATATATACATATATGAATATATATATACATATATGAATATATATATACATATATGAATATATATATACATATATGAATATATATATATATATATACATATATGAATATATATATACATATATGAATATATATATATATAACCCTATATGAATATATATATATATAAACATATATGAATATATATATATATAAACATATATGAATATATATATATATACATATATGAATATATATATATACATATATGAATATATATATATACATATATGAATATATATATATATATATATACATATATGATTATATATATACATATATGAATATATATACATATATGAATATATATATACATATATGAATATATATATACATATATGAATATATATATACATATATGAATATATATATATATATACATACATACATATATGAATATATATATATATATATACATACATACATATATGAATATATATACATACATATATGAATATATATACATACATATATAAATATATATATACATACATATATGAATATATATATACATACATATATATGAATATATATATACATACATATATGAATATATATCTACATACATATATGAATATATATATACATACACATATGAATATATATATATACATACACATATGAATATATATATACATACACATATGAATATATATATACATACACATATGAATATATATATACATACACATATGAATATATATATACATACACATATGAATATATATATACATACACATATGAATATATATATACATACATATATATGAATATATATATACATACACATATGAATATATATATACATACATATATATGAATATATATATACATACACATATGAATATATATATACATACACATATGAATATATATATACATACATATATATGAATATATATATACACATATGAATATATATATACATATATGAATATATATACATATATGAATATATATATATATATATATATGAATATAAATACATATATGAACATATATACATATATGAATATATATACATATATACATATATGAATATATATATATACATATATTGATATATATACACACATATGAATATATATATATACATATATGAATATATATACATATATGAATATATATACATATATGAATATATATATATATGAATATATATACATATATGAATATATATACATATGAATATATATACATATATGAATATATATACATATATACATATATATATATATATATGAATATATATACATATATATACATATATACATATATATAAATATATATATCTATACATATATGAACATATATACATACATATATGAATATATATATATACATATATGAACATATATACATACATATATGAATATATATATATGTATATATATATTTATACATACATGAATGCGTATACATATATATATATATATATATATATATAATTCAACATATATGAACATTTTTTAGAATTTGTTTCAAATGTTTTGTTTGTCTTTAAAGTTTTGTGTTACTGTCAATATTGATAAATATATATATATATATATATATATATATATATATATATATATATATATATATATATATGTATGTGTGTGTGTGTGTGTCTGTGTTGATTGTCATAAATATATTTTAATAACTTACTACTTGGATCTACTTACGTCTTGAGCACTGTTGAAGTAAATACTGCGAATCGACACATAATTATATCTCATTATAACATTTTTATGGGATATATGTAATAAGAATATATATATCACTTATTATGTATATTTTATACACACACACACACACACACACACATATATATATATATATATATATATATATATATATATATATTTATATATGTATTATTTTCTTTTGCTCATACCTACGTTTAATTTCATTGAATTAATAAAAAAATATGCGAGGGAAACAAATAAGTTACACCTTTGCATTGTATTGCCTTCTTTAAATTACTTATATATAATTTTTTTGAATACGTGAGCAATATATATATATATATATATATATATATATATATATATATATATATATATATATATATATATAAAATACTTATAACATCGCATATTTTTGCGGCATATATTTTCGGCCAATATACTTGAACGGTACCGAAAACATGAGTAGAGCTCATTAGTACTATGGAAATTGGTTTATTGCAAGCTAAGCAGAATTGGTCCTTGAACGATGCCTAGTTGCAGTTTTCATGAAATATTTGTCTCTGAGTACCATTACAACAGCCTGCAAATACCTCCCAATTTCCACCTGATCCGAGATTTTGTTCGGGCATAAGCTCAATATTTTGTTGTTTGTCAAGAGCCGACCTATATTTTATCACCCTTTCCCCTCTTCAAAAGATTTCTGTTTCGAATTAATTGATACAAGCTCCACCCAGTTCTGTCTAAAAGACCGTTGTTTGCTGTGTACTTTACAATAAGTATCATTTATCTCCTCTTCAGGAGGTTAGGCACAAGGCCATTTTTATCTTACTCCCACAAGGTAAGATGTGACCCAAGGTCGGGTCGGGAAAGTGGGGCTTGAAAAGCCAGCGCTTGAGAAAGTGAGCATTGTGGCTATTAAAAATTGCCTTGGCAGCCCCGTCGGCATTCCTCGGTAGGGGCGCCTCAGGCAGTAAGCAATAAACTTACTCCTCCCCAAAGAGGGGAGGCAAAGCCTGGGAGGGTGGACCTTCTAGAATTGCACAGGACAAACCCACAAACAGGCGGAATCAAGACCGCAAGGCCAAGACGGTACTAGTCTATCGGAACAGATACTACACTTTTACAGTAAGTAAAGTGAAATACAACTATATAATCTATGTCTTGCCTTATCTATTATATATATGGCAGTTAGTTGCCTGTTTAATGAGTGTATACCTAAAAGTCAGAAACTACACAAGACACATCCACTAAACTGATATACATTTTTCTGAATTGCCTTGAACAGAATATGGACTAATTTTAAAAAAAATATTATTCATTCTTTTGAAGATCAACATTATTCGGGTGGAGAGTCGCCATTTAGATCGATTTTTAAATCGACCCTTTCTGTTATATCTATCTATATAAATGTGTAATATATATGTTACTAGTTAGAAGACCCGACGTTGCCCGGGATTGAATGAGGATCACTACTATTTATTTTTCACTCATGACATTATATTACTTTCTTTGTTTTTACTTACCACCTCTTCCTGTTTCGCCCCTAATATAGTCGGAAGAAACTGAAATTTCGAAAAAAAAATCCCTATTATTAATTTTCTTATACATATGGTTTTAATTTCATTAAAATTGGTAATACGCAGTTAAAGTTTTAAGGGGTTCTGTCCTCATGCGTCACTTAGATGCGGGGACACATAGATATCCGGCACATCAAAGCTAACGTAGAGATTCGGGACAACTTCCATTGGCTTCCCCTAGATAATTTTATTCATATGATATACATTTCATCAAAATAGGATATGTTTGAAATTTTAAAGAAGATTTACCCCCATAGCTTCCTCAGGTCAGGAAGGCAACATAGAGATTCGGGACCACTTCCATTGTTTTCCCAGAAAATTATAGACATATGATTTAAATGTGATTAAAATAGGATATATTTGCAGTTTTAATGGGATATTCCCTATAGCACCCTTAGGTGTGCATTTAGAGATTAGAGAACACTTCCATTGTCTTCCCCAACATTTTTATTAAAATATAGTATATTTGAAGTTTTGAAGGAGGTATGCACACACAGATTCCTGAAGTGTACACTTAGAGATTCTAGAACACTTCCATTGTCTTCCCCAGTACATTTTACATAAGAATACACTTTTAGATTTTATGTAGATTATATAACCTTTCTTTTTATAGGAAACACACAAACACCACACAAACACAAACACACATAGACACATACATGACTTATATATATATATATATTAAAAACTAAAAGTCGAATGAGACATGAGGGGAAAAAACTTATTTCAGTTGAAGGAAACGATTGAGAGGAAAAAAAAAAGAAAAAAAAAGGTAAATCTCTCAACGTTATGGTGGCTTTGAATCATTAAAGATCTCCAACTGATGCTTCAAAATCTTTTGTCTACACAGGCTAGGTCGAGAGTTGTTAATGACTAACGCCTCAATAATATTGAGATGGTAGTTCGACCTGGCACTGTGTAAAACAGAAAACCACCCATCGGAATACTTTTCAGAACAACTATTTGTACTAACGAGGTGATTACCGATGGCTGATTCCTGTGCCTGGAAGTTCCCGGATGATCTCGAAACCTTGTGTAAGCGAATATCACGTGGTATGTGTTGGGATATTCTAAATTCTAATCTTTGGGATGTCTTGCCAACGTAGTCAGCTCCACACTGACACATGCATTTATAAACTACAGAATTCTTTTGAATGGCTGACAAAACATCCTTACGAAAAGAAGAGAAAAAGGTTCGAGTCGTGTAAACTACCCTCAACATGGTTGCCGGAAAACAACGTTGAGTAGAAGAAGAAATCCTTTTAACAATGTCAAGGCCGTCAGAACCCAACCATGGGAGTTTCAAATAAATAGGGCAACGTGACGGGCCAATAAATTTACCACCATTAAATAAAGCAACTTTACGTGCAATGGTGCCTTTTATAGTATTGATGGGATATCCATTAGCAAGAAAAATATTAGTAATTTCACCAAGTTCTGCATCGAGTCGTGTTGGTGAACAAATCATAGTTGTTCTGACAAGTATTCCGATAGGTGGTTTTCTGTTTTACACAGTGCCAGGTCGAACTACCATCTCAATATTATTGAGGCGTTAGTCATTAACAACTCTCGACCTAGCCTGTGTAGACAAAAGATTTTGAAGCATCAGTTGGAGATCTTTAATGATTCAAAGCCACCATAACGTTGAGAGATTTACCTTTTTTTCCCTCTCAATCGTTTCCTCCAACTGAAATAAGTTTTTCCCCCTCATATCTCATTCGACTTTTAGTTTTTAATTTAACATTCTGACGTTTCCTCTCAGAGGGTCAGACGATAAGGCCTTAAGGTAATTTTAACAATTTTCCTTTTTTTCCCACTCGTCTGTTTCATTGATTATATATATATATATATATATATATATATATATAATTATTAAAGACAATATACGTACTACCATATACCATCGTCTGTTTCATTGATTATATATATATATATATATATATATATATATATATATATATAATTAATTATTAAAGACAATATACGTACTACCATATACCATCAGATCCTTTTACTTTGTAATCTCCTTTGAAGATTCAGCTCAATGCTTGTCAATTATTAATAACAGAGCAAAATATAAGACAGTTTATATCATATTCCAATAACCATGGTTTATTTTACTACTTTTATTTTTATTTTTTCACATTTCCAAAAAGTCCTGTGAGATATATTTTTAACGGTCCGTTTCATTTGCCTTGTGCCAAACAACATTTGTATGTCAATATCGTCTCGCAACAACTACAAAATCATCAGAAAAAATTCACAAAGAGTAAAAAGTTCTTGGATTAAAGTGTCTTGAAAACACCTACACTATACATCAGTTTCATTTTAGGGTGAAAACAAGCAAACACAACAACAAAAAAAAATTGAGAGCAAACACTCACACGTGTGAGATCCAACTATTCCGCTATTTTGAATTTTTCTTTCAAAGCTAGTATCTCCTAAACATTAGTGCGAACAACTTTAAAATTTTAATTCGGTAATATTAAATAGTTTAGGAAATATTACCGAATTAATATATATATATATATATATATATATATATATATATATATATATATATATATATATATATATATATATTATTTTTAATTGAGGAAGTTGTTTTACATCCAACTAACATTGTATTTCTTTTTCTGTATAAGTTAAAAAATATGCAAATATAAAATAAAAAAAATAAAATTACTTTACTGTATCCGGGGCAATGCCGTGTAGGTACAACTAGTATACTATATAAAGTACAGCCAGTCTTTTTCTCGCGCTGTTGTCATCGATAGCTTTCTACCTACAAAATCGCTATTTGATTTTGGTTCGTCAATTTTTATTGTCGATTGTTACAGCATGTTAATCAGGAAAAAACTATCTCTGTATAAAGTTGGGTGCGTGTATATGTTTATATATTTCGATGTACATGATTCACTCCTAAACTTTTTTCAAGTTAGGTATTTGTATATGTTTATATATTTATATGTACATGATTCACTCCTAAACTTTTTTCAAGTTAGGTATTTGTATATGTTTATATATTTATATGTACATGATTCACTCCTAAACTTTTTTCAAGTTAGGTATTTGTATATGTTTATATATTTATATGTACATGATTCACTCCTAAACTTTTTTCAAGTTAGGTATTTGTATATGTTTATATATTTATATGTACATGATTCACTCCTAAACTTTTTTCAAGTTAGGTATTTGTATATGTTTATATATTTATATTTACATGATTCACTCCTAAACTTTTTTCAAGTTAGGTATTTGTATATGTTTATATATTTATATGTACATGATTCACTCCTAAACTTTTTTCAAGTTAGGTATTTGTATATGTTTATATATTTCTATGTACATGGCTTCACTACTAAACTAATTAACTGATCATTAAGAATTTTGAAACACAGCTGCTAGGCAGAATGGTTGATAATATGAGCTATACTATATTCAGATACAAAAAAGTATTCTTTGAAAAAGACGCATTACGTCGAAAGTCTCAGAACATTACTTGGTCGTTTAACTTCTTCAAATTAACGAAAATAATGTTTTTATTACTAGGCATTTTTAAATAAATGAAAATAAATTATTTGGTCTTTTAACAACTTCAAATTAACTTAACGAAAATAATGTTTTTATTGCTAACCATTTTTAAATAAATGAAAATATATATAACATTATTAGGTCTTTTAACAACTTCAAATTAACTTTACGAAAATAATGTTTTTATTACTAGGCATTTTTAAATAAATGAAAAAAAAAATTATTGTGTCTTTTAACAACTTCAAATTAACTTTACGAAAATAATGTTTTTATTACTAGGCATTTTTAAATAAATGAAAAAAAAATTATTTGGTCTTTTAACAACTTCAAATAAACTTAACGAAAATAATGTTTTATTGCTAACAATTTTTAAATAAATGAAAATATATATAACATTATTAGGTCTTTTAACAACTTCAAATTAACTTTACGAAAATAATGTTTTTATTACTAGGCATTTTTAAATAAATGAAAAAAAAATTATTCGGTCTTTTAACAACTTCAAATTAACTTTACGAAAATAATGTTTTTATTACTAGGCATTTTTAAATAAATAAAAGAAAAATTATTCGGTCTTTTAACAACTTCAAATTAACTTTACGAAAATAATGTTTTTATTACTAGGCATTTTTAAATAAATAAAAGAAAAATTATTCGGTCTTTTAACAACTTCAAATTAACTTTACGAAAATAATGTTTTTATTACTAGGCATTTTTAAATAAATGAAAAAAAAATTATTCGGTCTTTTAACAACTTCAAATTAACTTTACGAAAATAATGTTTTTATTACTAGGCATTTTTAAATAAATGAAAAAAAAATTATTCGGTCTTTTAACAACTTCAAATTAACTTTACGAAAATAATGTTTTTATTACTAGGCATTTTTAAATAAATGAAAAAAAAATTATTCGGTCTTTTAACAACTTCAAATTAACTTTACGAAAATAATGTTTTTATTACTAGGCATTTTTAAATAAATAAAAGAAAAATTATTCGGTCTTTTAACAACTTCAAATTAACTTTACGAAAATAATGTTTTTATTACTAGGCATTTTTAAATAAATGAAAAAAAAATTATTCGGTCTTTTAACAACTTCAAATTAACTTTACGAAAATAATGTTTTTATTACTAGGCATTTTTAAATAAATAAAAGAAAAATTATTCGGTCTTTTAACAACTTCAAATTAACTTTACGAAAATAATGTTTTTATTACTAGGCATTTTTAAATAAATGAAAAAAAAATTATTCGGTCTTTTAACAACTTCAAATTAACTTTACGAAAATAATGTTTTTATTACTAGGCATTTTTAAATAAATGAAAAAAAAATTATTCGGTCTTTTAACAACTTCAAATTAACTTTACGAAAATAATGTTTTTATTACTAGGCATTTTTAAATAAATGAAAAAAAAATTATTCGGTCTTTTAACAACTTCAAATTAACTTTACGAAAATAATGTCTTTATTACTAGGCATTTTTAAATAAATGAAAAAAAAATTATTCGGTCTTTTAACAACTTCAAATTAACTTTACGAAAATAATGTTTTTATTACTAGGCATTTTTAAATAAATGAAAAAAAATTATTCGGTCTTTTAACAACTTCAAATTAACTTTACGAAAATAATGTTTTTATTACTAGGCATTTTTAAATAAATGAAAAAAAAATTATTCGGTCTTTTAACAACTTCAAATTAACTTTACGAAAATAATGTTTTTATTACTAGGCATTTTTAAATAAATGAAAAAAAAATTATTCGGTCTTTTAACAACTTCAAATTAACTTTACGAAAATAATGTTTTTATTACTAGGCATTTTTAAATAAATGAAAAAAAAATTATTCGGTCTTTTAACAACTTCAAATTAACTTTACGAAAATAATGTTTTTATTACTAGGCATTTTTAAATAAATGAAAAAAAAATTATTCGGTCTTTTAACAACTTCAAATTAACTTTACGAAAATAATGTTTTTATTACTAGGCATTTTTAAATAAATAAAAGAAAAATTATTCGGTCTTTTAACAACTTCAAATTAACTTTACGAAAATAATGTTTTTATTACTAGGCATTTTTAAATAAATGAAAAAAAAATTATTCGGTCTTTTAACAACTTCAAATTAACTTTACGAAAATAATGTCTTTATTACTAGGCATTTTTAAATAAATGAAAAAATATATAACATTATTAGGTCTTTTAACAACTTCAAATTAACTTTACGAAAATAATGTTTTTATTACTAGGCATTTTTAAATAAATGAAAAACAAAATTATTAGGTATTTTAACAACTTCAAATTAACTTTACGAAAATAATGTTTTTATTACTCGGCATTTTTAAATAAATAGAAAAAAAACCCTGATTTGATCTATTATTGTATGATCTTTTTAATGGGGGGGGGGTTGTGTAGTATCGGTTGATAGACAATGTTTATCCATTCATTTATTGTTTTTTTTATTATCACTTATGTTTGAATTCGTGTTTTCAAACATGACGCAAATCATAAATCAATGACGTCACGCCAATGCTATTATTATTTTGTTTAAGTAATGTTTTAAGCAATATTTATAAGGTAGTCCAAATAGGTCACTTGGTAGAACCTTAGACTGAACATATCCAAGTTTCGGTTTCGGTTTCCGATTGTGGCATCCACTTTATTTGTTGGGAATTTATTATTTACTATTAATGCAATATTCTCCATTTCTAAAAGTGGTTAAGCTGTGACGGACAAAATCTCCGTTTATATAAGATTATTTTTCGGCTTGGACGAAGTATATTGCTTGCTGAAACGTAATTGCATTTGTTTAGGCCATTCTAAATTTATATATATATATATATATATATATATATATATATATATATATATATATATATATATATATTGTGTGTATTTAGGCAGCATATTTTCATTTAGGCAAACATTAAATGACACGGAGTGGTTTTGTTTGATGCGATTTCTTTTATTTTTTCAATTTTCCGAATTGTCCATCTAATGTTTTGGTCAAATTGATATAAATATGATCCATGGGTTTCGATTTGAATCGTCAAATCATCTTCAGGCGGTATTACAAATTATGACTTTACTGTTGTGCTGATTTTTGAATTATAACGGCGAGTAGATTATAACTTGAAAAAGCGTCGTAAAGTTGAAATGAACATGAGAGCGTGATGGCGTTCTACACATATGAGAGATTTAAAAGTTTGACTGTTTAAACCGTTAAGAAATTGATGACGTCAAAGAAAGTGCATACAATTCAAACGCATAACAACCTATATATATATATATATATATATATATATATATATATATATATATATATATATATATATATATATATATATATATATATATATGTGTGTGCTTATCGTTCAAGTTTTAAAGTATTGCATGGAAAGTTAATAAAATTGAAATATAAGCCAAATTAGCAATACAAGATTGATTTATTATTTATTTTTTTTCTTACATTAATCCTATCGATTACGGAATAAAATTCCTTCTTCAGGGGTGACCAGTATTGAGTCATTTTTTTTCTTTTTTATCATCAAAAAACAAGAATAAAGAAACTTATTTCTTTGTTAATTTGATAAACGTCTTTGATGGTACGACGTCATCGCCTTGCTGTTATGAAATGGCGGGTAGGATTCAAAACCGGTGTCGAACGAGAGATGCGTTGGCACGCCGTCGAGTAATGTGTGTGTTTATCGTAAAGTTTTAAAGTATTGCATGGAAAGTTAATAAAATTGAAATATAAGCCAAATTAGCAATACAAGATTAATTAATTTTTTTTTCTTACATTAATCCTATCGATTACGGAATACAATTCCTTCTTCAGGGGTGGCCAGTATTAAGTGATTTTTTTTCTTTTTTTTCATCAAAAAACAAGAATAAAGAAACTTATTTCTTTGTTAATTTGATAAACGTCTTTGATGGTACGACGTCATCGCCTTGCTGTTATGAAATGGCGGGTAGGATTCAAAACCGGTGTCGAACGAGAGATGCGTTGGCACGCCGTCGAGTAATGTGTGTGTTTATCGTTCAAGTTTTAAAGTATTGCATGGAAAGTTAATAAAATTGAAATATAAGCCAAATTAGCAATACAAGATTAATTTTTTTTGCTTACATTAATCCTATCGATTACGGAATAAAATTCCTTCTTCCGGGGTGACCAGTATTGAGTCATTTTTTTTTTTTCATCAAAAAACAAGAATAAAGAAACTTATTTCTTTGTTAATTTGATAAACGTCTTTGATGGTACGACGTCATCGCCTTGCTGTTATGAAATGGCGGGTAGGATTCAAAACCGGTGTCGAACGAGAGATGCGTTGGCACGCCGTCGAGTAATGTGTGTGTTTATCGTTCAAGTTTTAAAGTATTGCATGGAAAGTTAATAAAATTGAAATATAAGCCAAATTAGCAATACAAGATTAATTAATTAATTTTTTTTGCTTACATTAATCCTATCGATTACGTCTTGCGTTTTCCATGAGGTGCAACACTGATTATTATTACTTAAAAAAAAAGAAACGAAACACTCAAAACAAACAACAATATTTTTTATTGAATACGCGTTTACTTCAACTGTATTTTAATTGTGACAAATGTTGAGTTAATATTAATTATTGTCTTGACTTTTCGATGGGGCGCAACTTTAAAAAACGCACAAAAGCACATTAAAAAAAACAGAGAACGTCGAATTAAAACAACACTAGCAAACCATTATTGAGCGCTCGAAGAAAATGGACGCTCACCAATAATTGAATGGAAAATAATACGACAGGCCAGTACATGTAGAAATTTAGACACCCCCGTGTAGATTATGTCTGAATGAGAAATTTGAAATCTTAAACTTTAAAGACCCCCAAAATCTATTAAACTATAGACATGAGATAGCAAACAGCTGCCTTCACAGAAGTAAATTTACCTTAGGCTAACAATACATGAATAAATAAATGAACAAACAAACACATAAGTAAAAAAGAAACCAAACTAAACTAACACCTAACAACTTAAAAACTAAAACCTAAAATAGAAATACAAGAAACCATGTGTAAAAATAAGTTCATATATATCGACACAACAAAGAAATAGGATATAGGCCACTCTATAGAAAACAGAACAATAGAACAGGATATAGGAAGTAAAACTAAACGGACCTTTGTTTGTAGGAAGCCCAACGATTGGCTAAGGGAACAACAAAGAATCTGATTGGTTAACTAGCTAGCTGTGTATATAAAAAGACCCGGCAAAACTAACTCCATGCATTTTAGCATGCAGATTTCCCTCGGGGATGAAACGCGGGAGTCTCTGCGTAGCTTAATTGCCATAAATATATTTTGAAAGCTTATATATAATTATTTTTAATACATAAACATGCTTAATATCCACGGGCATACATATGCTACATGTTTTACCCCACAATCTTCGGTGCAGATGAAGTAACAGTACCGCCAGTTTAACGATTGAACCTTTGATCTGAATGACTTTGAATCGAAGCTTCTTACCGCTAGGCCGTCGTAACTGCTACATTTGAAATGCGAGAGAAATAAGCTCTGTATTTATTTTGTGTGCAAACACAGTCAAAATCTAACAGAGTTCTATCTATCCAAGGGAGAGAACTCGCAACGTTGCTAGGTCTGAATCTTTTGAATATTTCTCTCAAAATGTTCGACTTGATAATTATTTTAATATTTACTTTTAATAATGAAATATTTTGAATATCCACACACACACACATATATATATATATATATATATATATATATATATATATATATATATATATATATATATATATATATATATATATATATATATATATGAAGAAGAATGGAAAGGAATTAGAGAAGCAAAAGCCAAATCAAATTTCAATTCAATTGCTCAGAGCAAGGTATATTCCTCAAAAAGGCAATTTATTCAAGTTAAATTTTCCTGGATATTGAGCTGTATACTTTTCACAATAGGTTTTACCTTTCCTAAAAGTTCGCTTTTAGTACACCACACATATATATATATATATATATATATATATATATATATATATATATATATCGTGGTTTACCAACAATCATCGGTGTGGATAAGATAAGTGTGCTGCTGGTCGAACGATTCGAACTCCAGTCTCTCTCTCCATATTTCTCTCTCTCTCTCTCTCTCTATCTCATTCTCTCTCTTTCCTTCTGTCTCTCTTTCTACGGTTGGCCGAGACACTATGGTATCAAATTTCGAATATATCATTTTTTTTTACTTATTATTAATTTATTTGATTGATTTGTGACTCGTGGCCCTTATTCTGTAATGTCTTTTTTCTGTTCGATTAATTTGTAGTTGGTGACGCCATAAAACAAACTAAAATGGACGATCAATCAAAACGATTTATTTTTTTAAAATCATTGTTCGATTTCCAGTCAATAAATCAAAAGTAAGTTTATCTGTAATTTTTGTCTTTCATTCTACACCCTCCCCAAATGTCTGCAAAAATCCGTTTCATTTTTGTTGACGATTTATTTGGCGCAGCAACGCATTTTTTCCAGGTCTCATTTGGTTATAACTAACAAGCTGACCCTACCCGGTGCTACCCGGGATTAAACAGCGTATTAATATTAAGTTAAGATTTTCCCAAAAAAAAAAAAGAAAAAAAGAAAAACGAATAACGAGCACCGAGATCGAACTCGGCACCCTCAGATGTACAGTCGAATGAATATTCTTGCTGGTAGCTTAAATCCCCATTTCTTCTCAGTTGAAATTAATGTCTTTCTCCTTGAAGAAGCCCCCTTTTCTAGCATAAGCTTCTAAGACTAAATTTCACCCCAGATCTAAAATGGAAGACCCACATCAACCAAGCTCCTCTCCTTTCACCACCAATGCTCTGATCCCCACTTGGTTCTAATTGAAATGAATGGCTCTCGGCTTGAGGAAGACCTTGCTTTGACAAGCTTCTTGGACTGATCTTCACTTCAAACTTGAAATGGAAGACTCATAAAATCCGTTGCTAAAGTTGCTGGTAAAATGGTTGCATCATTCTACTGCTCCAGAAAGTATCTCACTTCTGACGCAATCCTCTATCTGTATCAGAACGAAATACGTCCGTAGATCGGGAGGTACTGTTGCCACATCTGGGGAGGTGCCGCTTAGAGCACCGTTTTCTGCTTTGACAGAGTACAAAACCGACTTCGAAATCTAGTGGCCGATGTCGTCTCCTCCTCCCTACTTCCTCTTTCTCACAGAAAAGACGTTGCTAGTCTTTCTCTACTCTATCGTTATTTTCATGGCAGGTGCTCGACTGAGCTTCAATCTATGACCACCCCCCCCTCACACCCCCGCGTAAAATATTCACAACAAAAACTCGTCTAGCTACAACCACTGTCAATACACGACGTATATCTAGCCTCTTGCTAAAGCCACCGGAAAATGGTTGCATCATTCTACTGCTCCAAAAAATACCTGACTCCGGACGCAGTCCTCTACCTACATAATAGTTAAACACATAATAGTTAAACACATAATAGTTAAACACATAATAGTTATAAGCATAATAGTTAAACACATAATAGTTAAACACATAATAGTTAAACACATAATAGTTATACACATAATAGTTAAACACATAATATTTATACACATAATAGTTAAACACATAATAGTTAAACACATAATAGTTAAACACATAATAGTTATACACATAATAGTTAAACACATAATAGTTAAACACGTCCTTAGATGGAATATTGTTGCTACATCGATCATCCAAATGTAGAGTAACCCTGACCCAACAAGGAGAAGCTGACACAAGTCGCCACGGAGGGACAGGCCCGCAGAAAGCAAAGCATCGGCTCCAGCGGACCATGGACAGAACACACATGCGACCTTTGCTGCAGAGACTGTCACTATTGTATAAGCCTCTACAACCATAGACGTCGATGTTCCAGCAAAACGGACAACTGGGATGCAACCGATGGTCAACCCTGACCGATGGAGGCCGTCTACTACTGCTACTACTACTACTACTACTACTACTGCTACTGCAACTGCTACTACTACTGCTACTACTACTGCTACTACTACTACTACTGCTACTACTGCTACTGCTACTGCTACTGCAACTACTGCTACTACTGCTGCTACTACTACTGCTGCTACTGCTGCTGCTACTACTGCTGCTACTACTGCTACTACTGCTGCTGCTACTACTGCTGCTACTACTGCTGCTACTACTACTACTACTACTACTACTCTCGTAATAATAATCTGTTATATAAAGGAAAGTTGTATTTCTGCCTGGGTGTGTGTCCGGTTAAAACTAATAAAGATACCTTTACAAACCCTACATCTGATTTAGTATGACTCCACACAGGTTATGGTAAAAAAAATGTATTCTAACAGACTACATAAACTAACTTCGCAATCTAGTGGGGGATGATTTCTTCTTGTCCTTACAACCTCTTTCAAACATAAGAGATGTTGCCAACCTCTCTCTACAGCTATCTTCATAGTAAGTGCTCTACACAGCTCTAATCACTGATCCCCTCTGTAAAACACTAACAGCAAGCACTTGTCTAGCTACAACCACATAAAATATCTTTCCCTTCTTTCTCTCTTTACACAAAAACACAAACAAAACTTCCATGAGCAAACTGTCTTTCCTAAAACATCCTATCTGTGGAACAATACCATGGGTATGCTTCCCAACAGACTACAACATTGTTGTTTTCAAGTCTAATGTAAACAAAGACTTGTTGAGCGGTTCTCTTGGATAATCAATTCCTCTAATTAATCTTAGGCTTGTTGTGTCCATTGTTTCTAATCCTCTCGTTGTAGTGTTCATCGTTCAACTGACAATTTTTTAACCCTTATCCTCGAATGGCTCCGGACCTTGATAAACGTATTAGTTTATATATATATATATATATATATATATATATATATATATATATATATATATATATATATATACTGACTTTGATTCTTAACGGTCCCAACCACGTGACTTTCAAAATTTAAATTTTAAATTTCTTTTCTTTTTTCTCCATTTCATTCTTTCCAAGTTTTAAAATTTCAAACGGGTGTGTTACAATATAAATGAAAGTCACCAAACACGGAGATTCAAGTGGTATGGGGTTCAAATGTAATTGATAAATCCAGAAGAATCTGTATTAAAATCCAACGAGGACGATTCCACCCAAGTCCCTAGTCCTTAGAGGGGGGATCAGACAAAATTGGCCATATTAAGAAAACTCATTTCTTCCTGTTTTCAAGTAAACAGATCCAGTGACTTTCATTTGCATTGAAACACACCCGTTTGACATTTAAAAACTTTTTAAAAGGAACTTCTTTTAAAAAAACTTTTTTCAAATTTTGAATATTGACTGTTCTTTTCTGTCAACTTATCAATCACTACTTCCTCTGATGATAAGATTTTAATCTTTGAAAAGCCTGGCTTAAGGAATGAAATTGAAAGAGAAGAAGAAGAAATATTTTTATTTACTAAACGGTCCTTGTTCTGAAAAACTGAAAATATTGATCTGTTTCTATCTACGGGTCTAACTATTTTTCATTGACTCACCTTATATATATATATATATATATATATATATATATATATATATATATATATATATATATATATATATATATATAGAACAGTTATTTATTATATTCCAATAACCATGGTTTGTTTTATTACTTTTATTTTTGTTTTTATTTTTTTCACATTTCCAAAAATTCCAAATTTCTGTGAGATATATTTAACGGTCCGTTTCATTTGTTTTGTGCCAAACAACATTTGTATGTCAATATCGTCTCTGCAACACTACAAAATCATCAGAAAAAATTAAAAAAATTAAAAATCAAAATGGCTGATTAGTTTGATCGTACACATGTGAGTGTCTGCTCTAAAATTTTTGTTTGTTCTTTTGTTTATTTTCACCTTAAAATGAAACTGATGTATGATGTGGGTGTTTTTCAAGACACTCTAATCTAAGAACTCTTATTATTTGTGAACTTTTTCTGATGATTTTGTAGTGTTGCAGAGACGATATTGACATACAAATATTGTTTGGCACAAAACAAATGAAACGGACCGTTAAATATATCTCACAGAAATTTGGAATTTTTGGAAATGTGAAAAAAATAAAAACAAAAATAAAAGTAATAAAACAAACCATGGTTATTGGAATATAATAAATAACTGTTCTATATTTTGGCTCTGTTATCAATAATTGACAAACATTGAGCTGAATCTTCAAAGGAGACTACAAACTAAAACGATCTGATGATATATTATAATACATATATTGTCTTTAATAATTAATTATATATATATATATATATATATATATATATATATATATATATATATATATATATATATACAGGGTGTCCCAAAATAATGTATACACCCTTTGAATCGTTATAACTCGTTCAATTTACTGAGTTTGATTTGCAAACAAAATTGATAAAAGAGTAGAACAGTAAGATACACATTTAAAAATACTGAAAGTAAAATTAACACAAACATAGAAAATTAACTTTTAATAAACGTAAAGGCTACAATGTTTAAAGCAAGAAACCTGAAGTAATAGCAAACAAATGGGAGTAGTAATTGTAGTAGAATGTGCTCAAATACCGGAGTAAATGTCGCAGGACGTTTGTAGGTACAATTCTTCACGTCTTCACTATATGGAAAGTGTATTGAGCAGAACGGGTTGGGGTTAGGATGAGGGTTCATTTTATGAACATTCTGAAATTACCCTAAGTAGCCTTTATCTTTGTTAAAAGTTAATTTTCTATGTTTTTGTTAATTTTACTGTCAGTATTTTTAAATGAATATTCTTACTCAATCTGGTTTATCAATCTTGCAAATAAAAATCAGTAAATTGAACGACTTATAACAATTCAAAGGGTGTATACATTATTTTGGGACACCCTGTATATATGTGTGTGTGTGTGTGTGTGTTGGTATGTGTGTGGATAGTGTTCAGTTTGATAAGTTGTGTGGTTGTTGTGTATTTTGTTGCATGTTTTTGTACTTTGTGTTCTAGTAGAATTGCAATTACGATTGTGAAAGAGATAAGTCTTACTTTGGTTGCTGACTAATCGTATCAGTGTATCCGGGTCACACGAGGGACGAAATCAAATTGCCGTGCATGAAATGAAAATGAGAGTTCGTTTTTTTTTAATTGGAGAAAGGGGATCCTTTTTATTTTCTGCCTTTTTGTTTTTCTGCATGTGTTGTTCTATGCCAAACGAAGACATCGATTCTAGAGTTTATCATACTGAGGTCAGGTAAAAGCGGGAAAAACAACATGCAGAAAGCGCTTGAGTTACCAATTACCGACGGCATTTCTTTTTTTTATTTCATTGATATGATGTCTGCACCATGTACGATTACATACTAATCTGCTATTTGTTGGGTCAACAATATATATATATATATATATATATATATATATATATATATATATATATATATATATGTGATTTTATGAAGGCTTACCAAAGCATTCCTTTCAGGACACCAATGATCACCATTAAATATATTTTTTCTTACAAATATTATTTATTCAAATTAAATGTTTTTTCCTACACGTGTTTCACTACCAAGCAGTTACTTGCTTGGCAGATCATCAGGGAAATTAAATGTCTGGAATACTGGTTTCAACTGCCGACAATACACAATGTGGCGTTGCAATAGTTGAGGTCACTTAAGAAGAGAAGAGGAAAAAAAATAAAAATAAAAGTCAAAATTAAAAAACAAGGAAGAACAACGATAAAAAAAGAAAGTCATAGAAAAGTCTTAGAAAAGTAGCTCATTCATTATTTCTTCCACCAAGCCAACAAGCAAATAATCGGTCCCAAATACATTAAAAAAAACCCAAAAAACTGGAACAATGTGCGATAATACACTTTCACGTCGGCCGGCACAATGATGAATAAATCTCCCCCCCCCACACAAAAAAACTAAATCATTATATATATATATATATATATATATATATATATATATATATATATATATATATATGCATAGAGTATTGTTATCACATCTGGGCTGGTGCGCTATCCACCAGTCTTTCCCTCTTAGACAAAGTCCAGAAAAAAGTCGCTAATCTAATACGCCCCTCACTATCCACTAAGCTCCATCCTTTGTCCCATCACCACAATGTTGCATCATTGAGCTTGTTTTAAAATAAAAAAATAAAAATATTTTAAAGTTTTTATTTTCATTTTTATTAACTACAGGATTATTGCACTTAAAGCATAGTATGAACGGAGTTATTTCCCTTTGTGTCTTCAATTTTTTTGTATCGACCATATTAAAAAAAAAAAAATTTGCAATCACTTTTTTAGTGCTGAGCCGCATTTACGATTGCTCTAAACTTAATGTAAAACGAACCTTTAAATAAAAAATCTGGAAATCCTTAATAATCCAATAAATGTTTCAGATAGGGTGAGGGTTTAATGACTATCTTGCGTACTTGGACCTGTACTGTTCCTGATCTTCATAAACGATTTCCCTGATGACGTAGAGTCTGAGATTGGTCTATTTGCTGACGACACCACACTTTACTCTCACCATTTTGGTAAAACAGACGCAATGGCTGAATCTTTAGAAAATGACCTCCAGGCTGTAGTAGATTGGGGTCATAAATGGTTGGTAACTTTTAATGCCGCAAAGACAAAACTCCTTTCCTTCAATAACTACAAGGAACCTATTCAACCACCGATTGTCATGGCAAATAACACCTTACCTGAGAGTTCATCATTCAAACTCCTCGGTCTAACCTTCACAGGTAACATGAATTGGAACACATACATTGAAGACATTGCCAAGGCTGCCGCAAAGAAGGTTGGCTCCCTCTACCGTGCTAGTAAACTCCTCACACCTGACATTATCCTGTATCTCTACAAAGCCACCATTCGCCCATGCATGGAGTATTGTTGTCACATCTGGGCTGGTGCATCATCTACTAGTCTCCCCCTCCTTGACAAGGAAAAAAGAATCGCCAACCTTATTGGACCCACACTGTCAACCAAGCTTCAGCCTCTGTCCCATCGCCGCAATGTGGCATCCTTGTGTTTGTTTTACAAATACTTCAATGGATTATGCTCCGATGAATTGGCTACTCTGGTGACGTAAATTCCCTAGACTAACTCGACAATCAACTAAATCTCATTCAGTCACTGTGGAGGTCCCCAGATGTCGGAGAGCCTTCTACTCAAATAGCTTCTTTCCTCGTACTGCTGGCCTCTGGAACTCTCTCCCTGCCCCCTGTTTCCCCGACAGAACAGACATGCAGAAGTTCAAACTAATGTAAACAGACATCTCGCTGCGCAGATCTCAAGTTAGGTTGACCCCCCTTCCTTATCTTCTTTTCTTTTCTCAGTAGCCCCTTACGTCTACAGTGGCGGCTTGCCTTGTTTGGGGTGAACTATGTTAAAAAAAAATTTTTTTTTTTAAAGATACTAGTCAGGGGACGGGGCTAAGTTGAGGTCTTTAATTTGCATTCAGTTGTCTAAACACCTAGAGGTCTTCTATATACAAGAGCTTCATTGTGGAAAAGGTCCTGGCAAACCTCAAATTATGCAGGAGATCCCATCAGTGTAATTTGAGAAAGTTTAGGCGATTTTTTGCGTATTTAACAACACGAAGAGCTAGGCGTAACCGGTTTTCTGTCATCGATATATTATTCAAATGGGAAAGATCTTCAGGCCTTAAAACGCAACGTTCGAATCGGTTACTCTTTATCAGAACTCGGAAATCGAATGATGAGAAACAGATCTTTTTCTTGCTCGTGTTAGTCAGGTTACTAACTGGCAACCAGGACAGATTACTCCCCTAAAAGGGTAAACTACCCTCTCCCCTTAAAAGAATAAACAAGAAATCATATTCTTTAGATGCGCCCATTTAATCTGAGCACGTAGGGAAAAATGCTATACAAAAACTAAAAAAAATACTTTGTAAAACTTATGTAAGACAGCATGACAGGCCAACAAAAATGTTCTTTCAAACTCTAGCATGACAGACCAACGAAAGTTATTTTAAACTTGAGCGTGACAGATCAACGAAAATTATTTAAAACTTGAGTGTGACAGACCAACAAAAATGTTCTTTCAAACTCTAGCATGACAGACCAACGAAAGTTATTTTAAACTTGAGCGTGACAGATAAACGAAAATTATTTTAAACTTGAGCGTGACAGATCAACGAAAATTATTTTAAACTTGAGCGTGACAGATCAACGAAAATTATTTTAAACTTGAGCGTGACGGATAAACGAAAATTATTTTAAACTTGAGCGTGACAGATCAACGAAAATTATTTTAAACTTGAGCGTGACAGATCAACGAAAATTATTTTAAACTTGAGCGTGACAGATAAACGAAAATTATTTAAAACTTGAGCGTGACAGATCAACGAAAATTATTTAAAACTTGAGCGTGACAGATCAACGAAAATTATTTTAAACTTGAGCGTGACGGATCAACGAAAATTATTTTAAACTTGAGCGTGACAGATCAACGAAAATTATTTTAAACTTGAGCGTGACAGATCAACGAAAATTATTTTAAACTTGAGCGTGACAGATAAACGAAAATTATTTTAAACTTGAGCGTGACAGATCAACGAAAATTATTTAAAACTTGAGTGTGACAGATCAACGAAAATTATTTTAAACTTGAGCGTGACAGATCAACGAAAATTATTTTAAACTTGAGCGTGACAGATCAACGAAAATTATTTTAAACTTGAGCGTGACAGATCAACAAAAATTATATAAAACTTGAGTGTGACAGATCAACGAAAATTGTTTAAAACTTGAGCGTGACAGATAAACGAAAATTATTTAAAACTTGAGCGTGACAGATCAACGAAAATTATTTAAAACTTGAGTGTGACAGATCAACGAAAATTATTTTAAACTTGAGCGTGACAGATCAACGAAACCTATTTAAAACTTGAGTGTGACAGATAAACGAAAATTATTTTAAACTTAAGTGTGACAGATCAACGAAACTTATTTTAAACTTGAGCGTGACAGATAAACGAGAATTATTTTAAACTTGAGTGCGACAGATCAACGAAAATTATTTGAAACTTGAGCGTGACAGATCAACGAAAATTATTTTAAACTTGAGCGTCACAGATCAACGAAAATTGTTTAAAACTTGAGCGTGACAGATCAACGAAAATTATTTTAAACTTGAGCGTGACAGATAAACGAAAATTATTTTAAACTTGAGCGTGACAGATCAACGAAAATTATTTTAAACTTGAGCGTGACGGATCAACGAAAATTATTTTAAACTTGAGCGTGACAGATCAACGAAAATTATTTTAAACTTGAGCGTGACAGATCAACGAAAATTATTTTAAACTTGAGCGTGACAGATAAACGAAAATTATTTAAAACTTGAGCGTGACAGATCAACGAAAATTATTTAAAACTTGAGCGTGACAGATCAACGAAAATTATTTTAAACTTGAGCGTGACGGATCAACGAAAATTATTTTAAACTTGAGCGTGACAGATCAACGAAAATTATTTTAAACTTGAGCGTGACAGATCAACGAAAATTATTTTAAACTTGAGCGTGACAGATAAACGAAAATTATTTTAAACTTGAGCGTGACAGATCAACGAAAATTATTTAAAA
>OY744546.1:6882597-6885097 GCA_963556195.1 Sepiola atlantica
AACTCCGAAAAGCGAAACTATCGCGAAGGTCGCCAAACTAAACCTGTTCTTAGACTAAGACTCATTAACTGACCCCAACTAAGGGGAAGACTGTTGACTTGACCACAAAGTTCCGAATTGACTAAATGGATCCTCTAAATTCAACTTTCCATTAGTCCTTCCTCGCCATACAAAGAAAAGCGACCATTTCTAAAGAATCTGATCTTGTCTGGCTTTTCAAAAGTCTCGCTTGTTATCATCTTTTAGAAATATCATTTACTTCTTCTTATCGCAAATCGGATGTTCATTTCTTACAAACTGTACATTTCTCAAAATTTGAAACAATTTTCAGAAATTACATTTCAGAAATAAATTGCATTTATTACAAACTAATCGCGGGAATTTATTTCCAAGAATATATTATATATCTAGTAACTCTCTCTCTTTTATATATGCACCCCCCCACACATATATATATATATATATATATATATATATATATATATACATATATATATATCATAATTTGAAATCTTTTTCTTTAAAAAGATGTTGAAAAAATTATATTGCTTGCAATATTTACATTTTCAAATTTTATGCTAACCTGTAATGTGTTTTTGTTGCTGGGGTTTTTCCTCAGGCGAAAAGAGCTTTTCTTTGAAAATCCATGGATTAAGGAAAAATATTTTTATTATCTTTGCTTGAACACTTGACGAGTTAATAAATATTGTAAATTGCCCAATTTTATTTCCATCATTTCATTTTTATTATTTCTCTCTCATATATATATATATATATATATATATATATATATATATATATATATATATATATGGGAAAATGAAAAAGGAAACACCAAAAAATGGATGTTTTTTATGTGTACATCAACGTTTCGTCTTTATTTATAAGACTTCATCAGGATGATAATATAGAGAAAAATGTCATGCAAGTACAAACATATGTAGGGTTGACATATTGGGAAAAGGAAGAAAATAATGGCCACTACTGGGTGGACGTCCGTACTTGGTGAGGAGTGAAAAATGAATGTTGATGAAAATGAGTGGGGAAGAAGTGGAAAGATGGAGGTGAGCAAGGACTACTGTGGCTGGTAGTAAGAGAAATATATATATATATATATATATATATATATATCGTTATCCATGGACTGTTTCGCTGTATTACAGCTCTTTAATGCGTCTAGTTAACACCCATCTATCTTTAGCCAAGGACTGAACTTTGAACCATCTAGTCGATAGTCGCCAGCTCTAAATAATTAACATCGGGACAGGCGTTTGTGGTAAATGACATCTACAATGTATTTTTTTTATATATAAACATGAACCGCCACTTGACAGTGCTCTCTTTGTTTATTTACAAATGACTTTGCATTAAATTAAGTAGTAGCAAGCGATATCATTTAACGACAGTGCTCAACGCAAGAGAGGGGGTATTGTATAGTAATCCACAGACAAACGAACTGGTTCACCGTATCACAGCTCTTCAGTGCAGCAAGACTGGAACCCGTTCTAATCCAGTGATCAAATTCAAACATCTAGTTGATAGTCAGCAGCTCTAACACTTAATCCACGGGACAGGTGCTTGTGGTAAATGAGATCTATAATGTTTTTTTTTATTATATAAACATCGACCGAAACTCAACAGTGCTCCATTTGTTTTTTTACAATGAGGTTTGCATTTACATCGATTTTTATGGGAAGCAACATTCGAGAGCAGATGAAAGCTCAATATTGAAACATTCTGATAATTATTTGAAAATTTATAATACAACTATAAAGAAATAAACAAACAGATCAAAGTTATGTCTTATTGTGATTTATTGTTCAAATTCGAAGCAACGTAAAGCTAACACGCGTTGCTACTATCAAAAACATACTTAAAATACATTTAAGTGAACAACAAACATTTTTCCCCGTCAGACTATTGTTGAGAAACTAGCAACAATGCTCTGACGACACCAGTTTTTGTTTACTGCTCAGATTAGTTTTAGGTATCTTTTAACACAGGTTACGGACGAATCACAGCATGACATAACTTTGATCTGTCTATCTCTATCTCTCTCTATATATATGTATGTGATTGGTTCGAGCCAAGACGTAGTCAGTAACGGCGAAACACGTGTCCGTGGATAACTATTTTATCTATAAATAAATATAAGATATATATATATATATATATATATTATATATATTATATATAATAATATATATATATCTTATATATATATTATTATATATATATATTATATATATATATTATATATATATATTATATATATTATATATAATAATATATATATATCTTATATATATATTATTATATATATATATATTATATATATATCTCTTATATATATATTATTATATATATATTATATATGTATATATATTATATATATATATATCTTATATATATATATATATACTATGCAGAGTTGAATGCTTTCGATGGAAATTCGACTAAAAGAGATCAATGTACTTATTAACAGAGCAGGAATAAATTT
>OY744546.1:6890097-6902597 GCA_963556195.1 Sepiola atlantica
CTACTGCTGCTTAGCTTAATAGCTAACATTGTTTTCGGTGAAGAGAAGAAAGGAGAACTACTACTGCTGCTTAGCTTAATAGCTAACATTGTTTTCGGTGAAGAGAAGCAAGGAGAACTACTACTGCTGCTTAGATTAATAGCTAACATTGTTTTCGGTGAAGAGAAGAAAGGAGAACTACTACTGCTGCTTAGATTAATAGCTAACATTGTTTTCGGTGGAGAGAAGCAAGGAGAACTACTACTGCTGCTTAGATTAATAGCTAACATTGTTTTCGGTGAAGAGAAGCAAGGAGAACTACTACTGCTGCTTAGATTAATAGCTAACATTGTTTTCGGTGAAGAGAAGAAAGGAGAACTACTACTGCTGCTTAGATTAATAGCTAACATTGTTTTCGGTGAAGAGAAGCAAGGAGAACTACTACTGCTGCTTAGATTAATAGCTAACATTGTTTTCGGTGAAGAGAAGCAAGGAGAACTACTACTGCTGCTTAGATTAATAGCTAACATTGTTTTCGGTGAAGAGAAGCAAGGAGAACTACTACTGCGGCTTAGATTAATAGCTAACATTGTTTTCGGTGAAGAGAAAAAAGGAGAACTACTACTGCTGCTTAGCTTAATAGCTAACATTGTTTTCGGTGAAGAGAAGCAAGGAGAACTACTACTGCGGCTTAGATTAATAGCTAACATTGTTTTCGGTGAAGAGAAGCAAGGAGAACTACTACTGCTGCTTAGATTAATAGCTAACATTGTTTTTGGTGAAGAGAAGAAAGGAGAACTACTACTGCTGCTTAGATTAATAGCTAACATTGTTTTCGGTGAAGAGAAGCAAGGAGAACTACTACTGCTGCTTAGATTAATAGCTAACATTGTTTTCGGTGAAGAGAAGAAAGGAGAACTACTACTGCTGCTTAGATTAATAGCTAACATTGTTTTCGGTGAAGAGAAGCAAGGAGAACTACTACTGCTGCTTAGATTAATAGCTAACATTGTTTTCGGTGAAGAGAAGCAAGGAGAACTACTACTGCTGCTTAGATTAATAGCTAACATTGTTTTCGGTGAAGAGAAGAAAGGAGAACTACTACTGCTGCTTAGATTAATAGCTAACATTGTTTTCGGTGAAGAGAAGAAAGGAGAACTACTACTGCTGCTTAGATTAATAGCTAACATTGTTTTCGGTGAAGAGAAGCAAGGAGAACTACTACTGCTGCTTAGATTAATAGCTAACATTGTTTTCGGTGAAGAGAAGAAAGGAGAACTACTACTGCTGCTTAGATTAATAGCTAACATTGTTTTCGGTGAAAGAAGCAAGGAGAACTACTACTGCTGCTTAGATTAATAGCTAACATTGTTTTCGGTGAAGAGAAGAAAGGAGAACTACTACTGCTGCTTAGATTAATAGCTAACATTGTTTTCGGTGAAGAGAAGCAAGGAGAACTACTACTGCTGCTTAGATTAATAGCTAACATTGTTTTCGGTGAAGAGAAAAAAGGAGAACTACTACTGCTGCTTAGCTTAATAGCTAACATTGTTTTCGGTGAAGAGAAGCAAGGAGAACTACTACTGCGGCTTAGATTAATAGCTAACATTGTTTTCGGTGAAGAGAAGCAAGGAGAACTACTACTGCTGCTTAGATTAATAGCTAACATTGTTTTTGGTGAAGAGAAGAAAGGAGAACTACTACTGCTGCTTAGCTTAATAGCTAACATTGTTTTCGGTGAAGTGAAGCAAGTAGAACTACTACTGCTGCCTAGATTATTAGCTAACATTGTTTTCGGTGAAGAGAAGCAAGGAGAACTACTACTGCTGCTTAGATTAATAGCTAACATTGTTTTCGGTGAAGAGAAGCAAGGAGAACTACTACTGCTGCTTAGATTAATAGCTAACATTGTTTTTGGTGAAGAGAAGAAAGGAGAACTACTACTGCTGCTTAGATTAATAGCTAACATTGTTTTCGGTGAAGAGTAGCAAGGAGAACTACTACTGCTGCTTAGCTTAATAGCTAACTTTGTATTCGGTGAAGAGAAGCAAGGAGAACTACTACTGCTGCTTAGATTAATAGCTAACATTGTTTTTGGTGAAGAGAAGAAAGGAGAACTACTACTGCTGCTTAGATTAATAGCTAACATTGTTTTTGGTGAAGAGAAGAAAGGAGAACTACTACTGCTGCTTAGATTAATAGCTAACATTGTTTTTGGTGAAGAGAAGAAAGGAGAACTACTACTGCTGCTTAGCTTAATAGCTAACATTGTTTTTGGTGAAGAGAAGCAAGGAGAACTACTACTGCTGCTTAGATTAATAGCTAACATTGTTTTTGGTGAAGAGAAGAAAGGAGAACTACTACTGCTGCTTAGATTAATAGCTAACATTGTTTTTGGTGAAGAGAAGAAAGGAGAACTACCACTGCTGCTTAGATTAATAGCTAACATTGTTTTTGGTGAAGAGAAGAAAGGAGAACTACTACTGCTGCTTAGCTTAATAGCTAACATTGTTTTCGGTGAAGAGAAGAAAGGAGAACTACTACTGCTGCTTAGACTAATAGCTAACATTGTTTTCGGTGAAGAAAAAAAGGAGAACTACTACTGCTGCTTAGATTAATAGCTAACATTGTTTTCGGTGAAGAGAAGAAAGGAGAACTACTACTGCTGCTTAGATAAATAGCTAACATTGTTTTCGGTGAAGTGAAGAAAAGAGAACTACTACGTCTGCTTAGCTTAATAGCTAACATTGTTTTCGGTGAAGAGAAGCAAGGAGAACTACTACTGCTGCTTAGATTAATAGCTAACATTGTTTTCGGTGAAGAGAAGAAAGGAGAACTACTACTGCTGCTTAGCTTAATAGCTAACATTGTTTTCGGTGAAGAGAAGAAAGGAGAACTACTACTGCTGCTTAGATTAATAGCTAACATTGTTTTCGGTGAAGAGAAGAAAGGAGAACTACTACTGCTGCTTAGCTTAATAGCTAACATTGTTTTCGGTGAAGAGAAGAAAGGAGAACTACTACTGCTGCTTAGCTTAATAGCTAACATTGTTTTCGGTGAAGAGAAGAAAGGAGAACTACTACTGCTGCTTAGATTAATAGCTAACATTGTTTTCGGTGAAGAGAAGCAAGGAGAACTACTACTGCTGCTTAGATTAATAGCTAACATTGTTTTCGGTGAAGAGAAGAAAGGAGAACTACTACTGCTGCTTAGCTTAATAGCTAACATTGTTTTCGGTGAAGAGAAGCAAGGAGAACTACTACTGCTGCTTAGCTTAATAGCTAACATTGTTTTTGGTGAAGAGAAGAAAGGAGAACTACTACTGCTGCTTAGATTAATAGCTAACATTGTTTTTGGTGAAGAGAAGAAAGGAGAACTACTACTGCTGCTTAGCTTAATAGCTAACATTGTTTTTGGTGAAGAGAAGAAAAGAGAACTACTACTGCTGCTTAGCTTAATAGCTAACATTGTTTTCGGCGAAGAGAAGCAAGGAGAACTACTACTGCTGCTTAGATTAATAGCTAACATTGTTTTTGGTAAAGAGAAGACAGGAGAACTACTACTGCTGCTTAGCTTAATAGCTAACATTGTTTTCGGTGAAGAGAAGAAAGGAGAACTACTACTGCTGCTTAGCTTAATAGCTAACATTGTTTTCGGTGAAGAGAAGAAATGAGAACTACTACTGCTGCTTAGATTAATAGCTAACATTGTTTTTGGTGAAGAGAAGAAAAGAGAACTACTACTGCTGCTTAGCTTAATAGCTAACATTGTTTTCGGCGAAGAGAAGCAAAGAGAACTACTACTGCTGCTTAGCTTAATAGCTAACATTGTTCTCGGTGAAGAGAAGCAAGGAGAACTACTACTGCTGCTTAGATTAATAGCTAACATTGTTTTCGGTGAAGAGAAGAAAGGAGAACTACTACTGCTGCTTAGATTAATAGCTAACATTGTTTTCGGCGAAGAGAAGAAAGGAGAACTACTACTGCTGCTTAGATTAATAGCTAACATTGTTTTTGGTGAAGAGAAGAAAGGAGAACTACTACTGCTGCTTAGATTAATAGCTAACATTGTTTTTGGTGAAGAGAAGAAAGGAGAACTACTACTGCTGCTTAGCTTAATAGCTAACATTGTTTTCGGTGAAGAGAAGACAGAAGAACTACTACTGCTGCTTAGCTTAATAGCTAACATTGTTTTCGGTGAAGAGAAGAAAGGAGAACTACTACTGCTGCTTAGATTAATAGCTAACATTGTTTTCGGTGAAGAGAAGAAAGGAGAACTACTACTGCTGCTTAGATTAATAGCTAACATTGTTTTTGGTGAAGAGAAGAAAGGAGAACTACTACTGCTGCTTAGCTTAATAGCTAACATTGTTTTCGGTGAAGAGAAGAAAGGAGAACTACTACTGCTGCTTAGATTAATAGCTAACATTGTTTTCGGTGAAGAGAAGAAAGGAGAACTACTACTGCTGCTTAGCTTAATAGCTAACATTGTTTTCGGTGAAGAGAAGAAAGGAGAACTACTACTACTGCTTAGATTAATAGCTAACATTGTTTTCGGTGAAGAGAAGAAAGGAGAACTACTACTGCTGCTTAGATTAATAGCTAACATTGTTTTCGGTGAAGAGAAGAAAGGAGAACTACTACTGCTGCTTAGATTAATAGCTAACATTGTTTTCGGTGAAGAGAAGAAAGGAGAACTACTACTGCTGCTTAGCTTAATAGCTAACATTGTTTTCGGTGAAGAGAAGAAAGGAGAACTACTACTACTGCTTAGATTAATAGCTAACATTGTTTTCGGTGAAGAGAAGAAAGGAGAACTACTACTGCTGCTTAGATTAATAGCTAACATTGTCACTGTTATGCTGAAAGGTAGAGAAATATTCCGACACTACACTTGAAATACTGAGAGCTGAAATTCTGTGTGTTTTTTGAACTCTAAATAATTTACGTGACTGATATAGGAATAAATTAACCAAACACATCTTTCAACGGAAATGCTATTTAAAAGTTAAGCGTGACAGACCAACGAACATAATAATAATAATAATAATAATAATAATAATAATAATATAGGGTCAAGGAGGATGAGAAGACCGAGGAGGGACAGCACAAACCAGACCTCCACTAGAAGTGCAGAGACTGCTGGGATCTTGGGGAGACTTATTGCCACCCAAATACGAGAGAAGACCAATGGTCCATACGAGCGATAAATCAATGGTAAACGGCTGTTGTGATACTGCAAGTTTATTTCCGGTGGCTATCGAAAAGACGTGGAGAATACTGGAAATCTGGAGAGACGTGTTGTCACTCAGACTCCAGGGAATATCACTGGTTGTCGGTGAGCAATCACTGATGACCTGCGTGAAAACTCATAGTGAGTATCTACTACTACTACTACTACTAATAATAAATTAGCGGGTTTTCTGAAGATACATCGATTCACTTTGCGCGTTTAGCGCTGAAAATACTATTACAGCGGGAGAAATCTGATCAATGTATGCGCATAACATAACTATTTAAACCGAAAGTCGACAGGGAATGGCGGCTATAAAGCATCGCTTAACAGACAGATTTTGTCGGCAATTGAACTTTTAGAAACGAGGCAGCTTTTACGATTTTTAGAGTCCCTTGGTAGTTTAGCGGAAGATGTTATCTTTGCCTGCGCCAAATAAAAGCGCAGCCCCCCCTCTCAAACTTACCACTCGTTGCTAATCTACAAATCTTCGTGTCATCGATAACCCGGTTTGGGGAATTCGAATCAAAAATCAAATTACACGCAAAGAATAGATTGAAGAGCAACCAATAAAATATAAAATAAATCTAATCTTTTTTTATTATTTCTTTTGCTTTTTAAATCTATTTTTGTATTTGTTAACATGTTTTTAAGGAATGTCATTTTTAATCGGGTATAATGAGGAACCTAGTGATGTACCCGAATATAAAATCCACTGTTTCTTACCGGCGAGAGCAAGTAAAAGTCCTATATTTTCAGTCAGGTGACCCCGAGAGGCCTTGCGTATACAATGCAGCAGTTACATCAATAAACTATTTTCTATCGGTCTACGTGATCGGCATGGAGTTGTGATTCGGTTTGCCGATTATGTAACTGCACGAGATTCATGCGCGATGAGTCACCTTGATGCGAGAACCAGATCACGTGATCAACATAAATCGCCAGTTCCAGGCTGATTCTCAAATAGACAAGATGTAGATCCTGTGTTCTCTACCAGGCCGACGGTAGATGAGTCGACGAACTCCATAATGAGATTATTTTGTCTTGCCCACATTCACCTAACCCAATGTACTATCATGGTTGTAGAAAGTGACGAGTGATGTTAGGGTTAGGGTTAGTAATGGCATAAAACTAGACTGAAATCAAACGGTTTCTCGTGTTTAATCGGCTAAAAGCCTAAGCAGGGGGTTATGTAGCAGTTACATGAGTAAACTATGTTCTATCGGTTCACGTGATTGGCAGTGAGATGGGATTCGGCTTGGTGATTATGTAACCATCGTCTGTACAATGAATCGTGTTTTGGCGCGAACACAAACCACGTGATGAGTGGAGATCTCCAGTTCCATTATTATATTCAAACAGACAAGACGTATATCCTTGCGCTCTCTACCAGGCCGACGGTAGATGAGTCGCCGAACTCCAGGATAAGGTTATTACATTAACCAACCCATTGTACAGCCTTCATTTTGTTCCTGTGTTTCCAGTAAATAAATCTGCACACCCCTTTAGTTGTGAAGTCATTGTTTATTTCGTGAGGAATGGTGATCCTGTTTTGCTGAATCTATTTCAGTCAGATTTGTCCAGACGAATTAGGATTCCAAGTAAGTTTGTCATTCTGATTTTCTTCTCGATTAAAACGCAATACTAAAATTGGCTCTCTCACCTAAAATTGGTGACCCCGGCGTGATCTGATTTGTAAAATAGGTCATAGTCAATCTCAAATTGGAAAGGTCATTGCGCCGTAAAACACAGTGGTCGAATTAGTTACTCTTTATGAGAACCCGGTCATCGAACAATGATAAACAGATCCATGTCTCGTTCGTATTAGGTTGTTGAACGGGCCGATAATGGTGATTGGTTTTACACCTATTTGAAAGACACACGAGAAAGTAAGTTAAACACAGGCGAACAGTGTAAAATACAGGATAACGTTTATTGCATTGTACGAAAAAGCTCAAACTATACACAGAGAATTGACTGATAACGAACAAATAAAATACAGAAAAAAAGGGTGCTTCAGATGAAATTTTCATTTTTGCTTTAGAAGAGTCAGTTGAAAGGGGAGATAATTCAAACTGATTTTTTGTTGTAACCATAAGCCATGAAGAAAATCCAGAGAATTAGTAAGAAAATAAATTTTAAAAAAGGGTACTTATGCAGTTTACGGACCGAGCTAAAATAATACGTTATAATTTAGAAAGCAATTATTAACATGAGGAGGTGGGGGTGATTAACTATTCTGTACTTTAACCTAACAATTTAATAAAAATTATGTAAGCCACACTGATGATTGTCGGTGAACATGAAACATCTATATCTGTGGATAATAAATATATATTTATAAAAAAAACAATTATTTAAGCTCCATTCAAGTCAAGTAGTTTTAGAGAAATATGAAAACTTTCTAATTGAGCAATATCGAGAGTTCTCTCCCTTGGCAAATCGAACACTTTCTAAGACTTATTATTTTCGTAAATATAATATAATGTTTCTAACATTTAAAATATAGCTGTCACGGTGCCACACCTGGTAATTACCGCTCAGAGTGCCATTTCTTGCCTTGAGAGAGTACGAACTCCACTTCGCAATCCAATAATTAAGTATGATAAAAAATATCATCTTTGATGAGGATGAGGATAAAAATTTTAAAAAAATCATTCAAAAATGGTAAATAAAGAAACGAGTAATGAATGTATTACTATACAACTTCCGGTCATGCGTATCACAGTTTTTACCCGGTTTCGTCTCCAGTAGTTTTGTCCGAAACCTAATTCTTAACCTCGTCGCTTTTAAAAAAATAATAATAACCAGACACCTCCTTCCCAGTTAAAAATAGAAAACTAAATGTTTTTTTTTTATATTTGCGAGTCTGTTATTCACGTAGTCATACGGCTTGTTCGTTTTACTTTCGGTGAAGAAGGGTTGACCTACCTGCAACATGCATATCATGCCAGTCACCCTTCACTGTTATAAACACATACTCATTGCCTGTAAAATCTCCAACAAACCAGACAAAAATACTACCAAATAGACAATTTGAAGGATCTGTTTAACAAAGCTCACTTAGAAAATATATCTAATTTACCTGAAAGCTAAAAGACTCTTTACCCATATCTAAAAAATTTCTACAACTATACGTTAAAAAAATCCAAACCCATACGATCTAATTTTACTGCAAATAACCCATATAATAGAATCTACGATAAATAACCTTTCATAGCATTCAATTACCATACATGATCGATATGCCGTTAAAAAACAACCAACCAACCAACCCACCAACCAACCAACCCACCAACCAACCCACCAACCCACCAACCCACCAACCAACCAACCCACCAACCAACCCACCAACCAACCAACCGACCAACCAACCCACCAACCCACCAACCCACCAACCAACCCACCAACCAACCAACCAACCCACCAACCAACCAACCAACCCACCAACCCACCAACCCACCAACCAACCAACCAACCAACCAACCAACCAACCAACCAACCCACCAACCAACCAACCAACCAACCCACCAACCAACCAACCCACCAACCAACCAACCAACCAACCCACCAACCAACCCACCAACCCACCAACCAACCCACCAACCCACCAACCAACCAACCAACCAACCCACCAACCAACCAACCCACCAACCCACCAACCAACCAACCAACCAACCCACCAACCCACCAACCCACCAACCAACCAACCCACCAACCAACCAACCAACCAACCAACCAACCAACCAACCCACCAACCAACCAACCCACCAACCCACCAACCAACCAACCAACCAACCAACCAACCAACCAACCAACCCACCAACCCACCAACCAACCAACCAACCAATTATGCGTGAGATCAAATAGATACTACCCTTTGATCTTAGTCCGAAAATCAAAGAATTGTATTTTAGTTCGACTTTCATGTTCGACACAACAGCGACATTTAAAATTTGTAAAAAATCTTTTTTTGCGTTGCATCTTCGGAAGTCAGGCGATCCCATCTTTTTAAAAACGGTGGAGGGTGATAACGTACGTACGTATATACCTACGTACAAGAAATTGACCTAACGCATTAATATATAGATTGATGAATTTTTATTAAGGTGAAATCGGATGGTCCGGCAACACTCTTGAACCAAAAGTGTCTGAGAATTATTGCACTTGTATATAAAAGTACAAGTAATGATAATTTGCTCCCATAATTAAGGATAAAAATACCATCTTTGATGAGGATAATAATTAAAATAATGATAACTTCTTACCCGGAAATTGTAAAAAAAAGAACTCAATTAGTGGACTACGACTATACAACTTCCGGTTATCCGGATCACAGTTTTTCCCCGGTTTCGTCTGCAGTATTTTTGAGTCAAATATAATTCTTGAACTTATGGCTTTTTTTTTTTTTACAAATAATCTCCAGACATTTCCTACCCAGTAGAAAATAGAAAAAGAAATGTTTCTTTTTCTATTTGCGGGTCTGTTATTCACGGAGTCCTACAGCTTGTTCGTTTTCTCTTCGGCGGGGAAGGGCTCGACTCATGGGTGAGACATTCTGCTGATAACATTTGACCTTTCCTGCAAGAATAAATCCAAACTTCCTCCCGAAGAGGAAAGAAGAAAAAAACAAAAACAAAAAAACAGACAATGGGAAACACTAAAGATCAGAAGGCGTGTTCAGATAAGATCATTGGTTATTTCGGTCGGCTTTTACAGATACCCCTAGTCTAAATAAAAGTCGAATCTATCTATCTATCTATCTATCTATCTATCTATCTATCTATCTATCTATCTATCTATCTATCTATCTATATAAAGTAAATTATGTTTATATAGTTATATATTTGTATGTACATGATTCACTCATAAACGAATTAACCGATCATTATGAATATTTGATTATGACTATCCATTCAATTATATTTTTTATTAGTCTCTGTTGTTTTCTATTGAAAATTGAAATTCAAGTCGAATTCATTCATTGCATACTCTATCCTGTCTTGTATTTTCTTTAATAACATACAGATCAAGACATACACCGGTAACTTCCGTTTGTTATAAATTATGCACAATTGCAAATTGCTACCAAATTATAAGTCATTAGGTACATACCAAGTGAGGTATGTTTATATATTTTTACGTAAAGGACTCAATCATAAACTAATTAACAGATCATTATAAGTTTTTGGGAAACAGTTGCTCGACGTAATGGATCAAAACTTTGGTTATGTTTAGTTTAATTTAGTTTTATGCAAAGGGGTTAAAAATTCAGATAGTTTCGATTTTTGTGAAATTTTAACAATAGGCATTATACACCGATTATTAAATATTCTTAACATTTCAGTTTTTAAAAAAGTATTTTAAAGGTGTTGAAAAAGTATACTATTGAAACCACCTATTTGAAAAATCAAATATTTCAGATTTGCATGTTCTTCAAGTATCTGTACGAAGAGGGATAGTTCTCACACAATCTGGGTAATAATAAATTCAGACGATAGATCGTGCAAATATAACGTGCTCCGTCTCATATTGGCTAGAGCTAGATAAATAATAAATATTATTGTTATTACTAATTATATCTTTATAAAGTGAAGTATGTTTATCTGTTCATATATTTGTCTGTGCACGATGAACTCCTAAACTAATTAACAGTTCATTATGGACTTAGCTGCTAGGCGTAAGGGGTCTGAAAATGGTCTATATTAACTTAATTTAGATTCTGCAAAAACAGTAAAAGGAGGTAGAAGCCCCTCCTAAAAATTTAAATCCCTCCGATTATTGTGAAACTATAACAATCTTTATTGGATACAAATTAATAAATCTTTCTAGAATTTCAGTTTCTTTCGTGGCATTTTAAAGGAATTGTAGAGGGCATCATATTGACACGATATCCAATTGAAAAACTCAAATATTTCAGATTTGTATTAAATTTAATCCATAGTCATTAGACAAATTAAGCAAGATCCCCCGAATTTCAATTTATTTTTAAAACATAGACGCATTTTGATATTGTTAAAATATTATATCGGATCGAAATTCGATTGTTAACAAGTGTAATAATACTTAGATGCGAGCGTTTAAACAAAAGGTTACTATGGTAAATTTCAACATAAAACAATTAGGTAGAGTCGGATTTTCTAAATAGATTTCGAGTAAGGCTACGTGTCTCGGCAGTGGCGTCACACACACACAGAGAGAGAGAGAGAGAGAGAGAGAGAGAGAGAGAGAGAGAGAGAGAGAGAGAAGCGCGAGTCTTGTGGCAATTGAGCCGGAGAGACTTTCTTTTTCGACTGAATTTACAGAGAGAGAGAGAGAGAGAGAGAGAGAGAGAGAGAGCGGTGGGATTGGATAGATGCGAACCTTAACCCTAACCTTAACCCTAACCTTAACCCTACCTTAACCCTACCTTAACCCTAACCTTATCCCTAACCCTAACCCTAACTTTATCCCTAACCCTAACCTTAACCTTAACCCTAACCCTAACCTTAACCTTAACCCTAACCTTAACCCTACCTTAACCCTAACCTTAACCCTACCTTAACCCTAACCTTAACCCTAACCCTAACCTTAACCTTAACCCTAACCCTAACCTTAACCCTAACACTAACCTTAACCCTAACCTCCCTTCATGTGAGAAGTGGTTGGATTCTTATGTGTATGCATGTATGCTATGATGAAAAAATGAAACCATAAATATATTTTTAAAACATAATTTTATGTTTCTTTATTAATGACTACAAGAATACCCGTCCCAGGAACGGTTAAAATTGATCTCCCGAACAGAAGTTTTGCCCCACGTTTATGTCCCCTTACGAAGATTAAACTCGGCATATAATGATACTAAACCTTATGTCTAGAATCCTTATACCAATTTTGACCCAAATTATTAAATGATTTTGATTCTAGAAAGTGTCTAAAATTCAAGGATTGCGCGTCCAGGCTATGCGACCTTTACCTTTACCTTTTTAATTGTAGTTACCAGGAAGGACGGGAACTTCAGCTGCCACCTCACCGCTACAGTAATTCGGCCAGCTGATTGTGTCGACGAAGTGGGCGCACCGCGGGGATTGAAGAACACGCTACACGAGTGCATTTAATTGATAACCATTTCACCTTTGCAATCGCGCGTCGTCGGTTGCTAACAAGTAGACAAACGCAATTACAGAAGCACACATCGAATTCGATTATTAGTTAATAAACTTTTCTTTACTTATCCAATTCGACACGTTTAACATCATTGCGTCATTTAGCAATTAGCAGGTGCGCCATCGCTCGATACTGATCGA
>OY744546.1:6907597-6911246 GCA_963556195.1 Sepiola atlantica
CTGGAATATGTGAGTAGGTTTCTAGCCTAGTAAAGGGAGTCTACCTTCTCTGCAGAAAACTTAGCAACATCTTCTATGTTTTTTTTTTCTAACTTTGGCTGTATGAGAAGGTGATGTCAAGGAATTTGAACTTTTGTCTCTTGATAAAAATACTATCGGCCATGCCCCTCGGTGGTTGGAAAGGTTTATTATATTTGCAATTGCTGCTATAGATCCGTTTTCCTTTACCATGAGTCTCTCTATGGTTATATCATTTCAACGTGGGCTTTCATTGATGTTAAAAGCTTTGTTTTACAAACGCCGATTGATTACTTTCAGAGTTAATTTAAGTCTCAGTGTCTCAATCTCATGTCGATAACCATTTAGCCT
This sequence comes from Sepiola atlantica, assembly GCA_963556195.1. Lineage (NCBI taxonomy): Eukaryota > Metazoa > Mollusca > Cephalopoda > Sepiida > Sepiolidae > Sepiola > Sepiola atlantica. The sequence continues at coordinate 6,907,967 of OY744546.1, forward strand.
GGGCGCACCTGCTAATTACATGACTGAATAGGATTAAAAGTGTCCAACGGAAGAAGTTGATTTGTTGATCTGATAATCGTAATTCGTTATTTTCTCCGTTGATTGCATTTGTGTCCAATTTCTGACATTAGTGATTTACCTAACGTACACGGAGTTGATTAACATCGCTCAGCGTGAGACAGAGGTTTTAAAATGTGTCTCTCTCGACTCTGCACTCAACTAACCGCTTTCCGTCTCTTCATGCGAACACTGGGAAAGCAACTGGAATATTACAAAGAGAGTATGACCAAACTAAGAACATGAGTCACCCGTGAGAGTGCATACTTCCGCCTGATCGTGTGAGTTGAAATTCCGTCAAAATGTCAAACCGAACTTTTTAAAGTAGAGATCGATGGTCAGGCTCAAACACGTATGAGATACGGGATTTTATTGGCTACAAAATGAGTATTAATTTACTCCTGTCCAGGAGTTAAGCACAAGGTCAGTTTTTATTTTACTCCCACAAGTAAGATGTGACCCAAGGTCGGGTCGGGAAAGTGGGGTTTGAAAAGCCAGCGCCCGAGAGGTGAGCACTCTGGCCATTAAAAATTGCCTAGGCAGCCCCGTCGGCATTCCCCGGTAGGGGCGCCTCAGACAGTAAGCAATAAACTATCTCCTCCCCAAAGAGGGAAGGCGAAGCCTGGGAGGATGGACCCCCTAGAACTGCACAGGACAGACCCATAGACCGGCGTAAATCAAGCCCCGAAGGCCAAGACAATACTAGTCGATGGGGTGCAGTATCCATCGGAACAGATACTACACTTTGATCTCAGCCAAAAGGCCAATGACAAGAACCGAAGTTATCGCCAAAATGTGACTTCAACCGTTGATTTAGATAACCCTAAATAAAATCAGTTCTCAATGAGACCATGACCGTAATTTCGCCTGTGTTTGCCGACGATGAGTCAAGAGATATGATCGCTAGGCTGTACCCACTATAGTCAATTTTTAAAAAATGTTGGCGTAGGTAAAAAGAACCTAGTTCAAATCACCAACATCCAAGTATACGATATTTAGATGCGAATGTGTAAAAAACAGAGTTATAATTGTAAATTTTAAAGTGAGGTTAAAATTAAGCAGAGTAGAATTTTCCAATTAGAAGTCGTGTAAGTGCAATGTGTACCGGCAGTAACGTCAGATACAGGAAGCTGCGACTCTGACGTGGTGGGTTATAGGTAGGTTTTTCTTGTGTACACATGAATACTGTCAAGAACAAACACAACCCCAGTTATCAAATAGAACAACAACGACAGAGAGAAGAAGATGGAAATTTTGGCTGACACATCGCCACTGCGACTACTTGGTTCTTTCGACGAAATAGACTATAAATAAACCATAGGAGTCAAAGGACACACCAGAGGACGTTATATACGTATAGAGCATGTGTCCTAGGCATATCTATGTACGCCAGCGAATCATTTTCCATATGCAATAACGACAGTACAACTTCTCAAAACGACGTCTCAAACTGTAAAGTAGTGAAGAGAGCTGACATCTTACGTACGTGTACCCTGCTAACACGGTGACCTCTGTACTGGCTTGTGCATGTTGTTAGAATACTTGACGGAGTGATCACAAAGGCTGATGGGCAAACCAGAAGAGTACCCGACTCAAAGTCAGCAACAATCGGTGTTTGGTCAGATTTTGTTCCTAATATTAAACTTCATCCGTAATATAACTTTCGACGAAAGTTTCAGTTTCACAAATTTATTAATTTACTTATGAAATTGTTAGATGAAAGTACAGAATAGTTAATAAAGCTCCCCGTCCTCATGTTTACGCTAAAAGGCTTTATTTCTTATATTTGTTTGAAAAAAAGTGAAAAACATTTCAAGGGATAATATAAAGTGGAATAAATGATTTTTGAGAAAAAAAATATTTATAGAACAAAAATAAATGAAGTTGCAAATGTGCAACAAATGGCATAAAATTTTACATGTATAACAAAACACTACAATATATGCATCTAAATAATCATAATACACTAGAGAATCATAAAATAATTTTTACTTACGATTATAATGATCAGATTTGAAAGATTAGGTTCTTGAATTAGGCAGATGACACTCATCCGTGACACTGAATATATTGATTACCTATTTAGCGGGTATGCTGATGCAACATCATACTAATACCTACTCACATTTACAAACAGGCTCGTTGCAGATGTGAAACAAGTTGCAGTTTGACTCATTTTCGTTGAATATTATATTAAATAAGCATTTTGTTTGAATGTGTCATATTTGAAACAAAAAAAATGTAAGAGTTAAGCATGGCTTTCTTTAGAAATAACGTTATTATTTCAGCGCGGTCGGTAAACTCCAAAATATTATTTAGAAACTAACAAGCGAAAGAGAAACTTTGTTAACTATTCAGTACTTTTAACTAACAATGTAATAAATAATTTAATGAATAAAAATTAGTACAAAACTTGGCAAACAGGAGTTAGGCACAAGGCCAGTTTTTATTTTACTCCCACAAGTAAGATGTGACCCAAGGTCGGGTCGGGAAAGTGGGGTTTGAAAAGCCAGCGCCCGAGAGGTGAGCACTCTGGCCATTAAAAATTGCCGGGGCAGCCCTGTCGGCATTCCCCGGTAGGGGCGCCTCAGGCAGTAAGCAATAAACTTACTCCTCGCCAAAGAGGGAAGACGACGCCTGGGAGGATGGACCCCCTAGAACTGCACTGGACAGACCCATAGACAGGCGTAAATCAAGCCCCGAAGGCCAAGACAATACTAGTCGATGGGGTGCAGTATCCATCGGAACAGATACTACACTTTGATCTCAACCAAAAGGCCAATGACAAGAACCGAAGTTATCGCCAAAATGTGACTTTAACCGTTGATTTAGATAGCCCTAAATAAAATCAGTTCTCAATGAGACCATGTCCGTAATTTCGCCTGAGAAACTTTGTTAACTATTCAGTACTTTTAACTAACAATGTAATAAATAATTTAATGATTTAATAATTTAATGAATAAAAATTAGTACAAAACTTGGCAAACAGGGAGAATAAGCGACCGAAGGAACTAAATCTGACTGAACACCGTTTGCTGCTAACTTTGAGTCGGGTATTCTTCTGGTTTGTCGGAGGTTTTTGTTATGTCTGATAATAGCCGCTGCTATCAGTTTAGTAGCAGACTAAAATATCAACGGACGAAATATGAAACTTAACACATTTACGAAGCAAATTTAATGAATATTTAAAAGCCGCCGAATGCGAAATGATTGTTCCTAGTTG
>OY744546.1:6911446-6918946 GCA_963556195.1 Sepiola atlantica
TCTGAGTCACTTTTGTGTACATCTAAAACTGTCATGGCCGACCTTATCGCCAAGGGCAGATAACTCTACTCTTTCATGGGTGCAAAGTAGATAACTCTTGCTTGCATATTGCATGTTATTTTTAGGCTGAGGGTCTAACAATGTTTGCTTTTTTTAAAAAATTTTTACTTCAGATTTGAGCAGAGAAGACGGACGATAGTAAAGCCACACCTGCGTTTTAGAGATGTCTGCAAATGAGAACTGAAGACTTTGTGTATTGGCCTAACAAATCGGTAATCTTAGCCAGGATCCGTCGTGTTTGGTGTGCAGAAAGTCAGAAGAGGAACTTGCCGAACAGACGTAAGAAAAGAAAGAGGTAGAGAAAGGTCCGAATCCAAAAAACAATAATGGAAAATAATTGAACGCAGTACCATAGTCTCCCAAGTCTGCTAATACGGTTAAATAGGGACACATTAACATTTATAACGGTACTAAGTACTTAAGAAACTCTTGTCATAGCTGAGAGATGCAATAGGGACAACCTTCCATCTATATAATAAAGTAAACTCGATTTTTCCTTTGCAACTACGGTCATTATAGGCCATTATACACAAGCGCTATATAAAATTCTCATACGGTCACGCTTCATGCCAACAATTGATGCGTTTTCAGAAATTATCAGTCAGTTTCATTCGATTTCATAATTTCCTACATTAATTCCGGCAACCTTTACTCTTTCAAACAAGTCATACATACAAGAAATCGGCGTAACTCTTACTCACACACAAAAATCTACTACCACCACCGCCACATGACGTAATCACATCAATAATGATCAAAGTCTGAAAGTACTATGGTTCATTATAAACTTTTAAGGATGCGAAAACATAAATTATAACTAATTTTGTCAGGGCAAAGTTGTTTTTATTTGACACTAGCTGGCTTTGCTGGCTCGCTATCGCTTCGCAAAGTTTGCTATTTAAAATACATGAAGCATTAATTTAGAATAATAAACATTTTATTTATAACTTTATTGTAAACACGAAACAAAATCTTTCTGATTTATTTGTACAGATAGATAAACGTTAACAATTTGGTAATTTCTATCTATCTTTTAAATGTGACTGTAAAGAACGGAAAAGAAAGAAGAAATCAATTTTCCTTTTCACTTGCAATTTAGAAATAGATTGTAACTTGTTGACAGTCAAGTCGGTCCCTACTCTTAATCCCAAATCCGGGTGGCAATACAAAACAAACAAAAATGTTTTTTTGTCTGTCTGTCTGTCTGCCTTATGTTTTGTTTATGTGTGGGGTGGGGTGGGGGTCAACTTTTAGGGGCCCTTAAAAGCTCAATTTCACTAATGATCCTTAATATTAGACTTAGGCTTATACACATTCATTCTAGCAGAAAATACTTCAATTCACCATTTTAAAGGCTTCAAAATCACTTTCGAATGTCGAAGTTTATGACGTAAACATAGGATAACATTTCCAGCCCTTCTCGTTATTGTTTTATTCCATTATTCCGTTATATTGTCTTTCATCCATAATATCTTCCTTAACTAAATACGGATCGCTGCCTTGAGCGTATTCTTCCTACTTTTACGGAGCTTTGATTGGCCGACTACAATCCTATTCTGGAATAATCGAGTATAATTGCCGAACGCTAAACAAAATAGTTTCAATTAAAACATGGCGTATCTTATTCCTCCATTCAGTGAAACGTCTTCATAATAAATATTTCTTTTGGTTATTATATAATAAATATTAATAAATATTTTCTTATTAATAAATATTTTCATAATTAATATTTCTTTTTTTATTAAATAATAAATATTAATAAATATTTTCATATTAATAAATATTTTCATAATAAATATTTCTTTTTTTATTGAATAATAAATATTAATAAATATTTTCATATTAATAAATATTTTCATAATAAATATTTCTTTTTTTATTAAATAATAAATATTAATAAATATTTTCATATTAATAAATATTTTCATAATTAATATTTCTTTTTTTATTAAATAATAAATATTAATAAATATTTTCATATTAATAAATATTTTCATAATAAATATTTCTTTTTTTATTGAATAATAAATATTAATAAATATTTTCATATTAATAACTATTTTCATAATAAATATTTCTTTTTTTTATTAAATAATAACTATTAATAAATATTTTCATATTAATAAATATTTTCATAATTAATATTTCTTTTTTTATTAAATAATACATATTAATAAATATTTTAATATTAATAACTATTTTCATAATAAATATTTCTATGGTGTCTCCTATTCATCCATTCAGTAAAACGCCTTCATTTACAAAAATATTTTTTCTTACCATAATTCTCTTTGTACAAAAATCTAACTTTTAACAAATATTTTATTTATTCATATAAAAACCATATTCAATCGCTAATATACAGAACAAACGCTTGTTCTTCCAGTTGTTATAGCTGTATTTGAAGAATAAAGGAATATATCACAATTTCGTTCGAAGATAGGTATTAGATATTTTCTTACTAACAAAAATCAAGGGAGGCGCGAGAGCGCTCTATCCCTTAATAGACTTCAAAAACGGCCTATGCTAGAAATCTCATTTCTTTGATCAATCATAACTCAAAAACCAACTAACCAAATTAGTTAAAACTTTGCACAACATTTTTTTATAGGTTCTATAAGTGTGTAGAATTTCAGCATCATTAGTCAAGGCAACCCAGAGATCCAGAAAGGTCAGGCATGATTTTGTGTTATCCGTGTGTACGTACGTACGTATGCGCCAAACTGTATCTCATCAACTATTTGATAGATTCAGCTGATTTTTGGCAGAGATAGAGGTTCTAGGGTCTAGTTGATGGCATTTTAATTTCAGTTTACCATATACCTTAGTTTTCCAGAAAATGTCAAAAACCCTTAAAAATGATCATTGTATTGAGGTATTACAAAGGTAGTGACATTCCATGAAAAATGCCAGTATACTGAAATCATATGCCCTTAATAGGGTTAAGATGAAAATTCATATACAGTAAATGTACAAAAGCAAAAAAATTCCCAAATTTTTACACTTTTATTGTCATTAAGGGCATGCGAGCACAACAGGGCTATGCATTTTACTGGTAGGATTTTTCTTCAGCGCACCTCACACACTTCATCCACTCATGCATAGAGATTTATACTGTAGTGATGTGATAATGAAATGGTTTGGTTGATATGTAGTCATACCCTTAATGACAATAAAAGTGTACAAATTTGGGAATTTCCTTGTTTTTGTACATTTAGTGTATATGAATTTTCATCTTAACCCTATTAAGAGCATATGATTTCAGTATACTGGCATGTTTCATGGAATATATATATATATATATATATATATATGTATGTTGCCTTCACGAAAACCCTTCTTCATCCAAATCTCGTAAAAATGCAAAAAATGACAAAAGACTTGTCATTTCTTGCATTTTTTTGTTCGCTCCTGACAAAGCCCATATAACATTTGGGCGTAACGTTGAGCTTTTTAGGTCTTCCGCTTATTCCATTTTAATTTCATACATACATACATGCATACACACACATATATATATATATATATATATATATATATATATATATATATATATATATATACTTGTCTAAGTTAGCCATGCTGATGACGGCTGTGAGCCAGAAACACGTGGCCATGGATTACTTTTATGTACGTATAAAAGTAAAAAAATATATATTAACGAAAATACGTCCTATAAAGTTAAGGGCGACTAATAATTCAGTTCTGTTCACGCATCTGATGAGACCCATCTAGGTTGAAATAATTTGTTATGCGAACAGCCCTTATTATTGCTATTCCGGCAACGTTTTTAATGTGTGACTTTTCAAACTACCTTATTCACGTAACCGCGTGCTACACACAACGCCATATCAACATTTATCGTCTATAACATCAAGACGAATTTCAACTTGACTGTGATAAATATGTCTCAGTCGAGTAGGATTGTACGAAACAGGAAAAGAGAAGAAAACATATGCTTATAGTTTTGATAAAGATGTTTAACATCGAAAGTACTCAAGTTTAAAAAAATTAATTTGCGTTGTCCAGGTTTTCAAAATATTCTAAAAAAATATTCTCCTTAGTATTGCTATTCTGGCAACGTTTTCAATGTGTGACTTTTCAAACTATATATATATATATATATATATATATATATATATATATATATATATATATATATATATATATATATATTTGTGCGTGTGTTTGCTAAGTTATATTGGCTTTGATCATGTTAAATACGTCGTGTCCATCATTTTCCGGTTCCGAAGTCGTAGATGGTTTTGTGTCGTAGACGCAGATGTGACAGCCGTGAATCTGCGAAAACAGACGTCTTTGATACGGTCTTCAGCATCAAAACATCTGCTCTCATCATTTAGGCTGCACCAAAATTAATGATGCTCAATTTCCGCAGCTGGATGCAGCATCCAGTTTTATCCACACATGAATACTTTTTCGGTTTCAAGAATTTATTCCAGACAAGAAATAAATCTCTCTATGTGCATCGCCAATCTCTCTAACCCCTACCCATTCCTTTTACTCTTACTCTCTCTCTCTCCCTTTCTCCCCCTCTCTCGTCCTCTCTCTCTCTCTCTCTCTCTCTCTCTCTCTCTCTCTCTATATATATATATATATATATATATATATATATGAAGATAAATGAAGGAAGAGAGATGAAGATATGCGAATAACAAATCTATTTCTATCTTCGATTGTTTAATGCAAGGTGTACTCGATAAAAAAAAAGAAGTTTATTTTTCTTTCCTTAAGCCAGGCTTTTCAAAGGTTAACATCTTATCATCAGAGGAATTACATAGATGGATAAGTTGGCAGGGGAATAGCCAAAATTCAAAATTTGAAAAAAATTAAGAAACAATATAAAGTAATGGAAAGTAAAAGTGTGTGCATAAAAAGGTTATCAAAATAACCTTTTTATGCACAATAAAATAATAATAGTAATGTTGGATGATGGCCCTGTGGGGCCGGACGCATCTTAAAGTGGGGGGATCGTTTGGTTTGGCTTGCGCGATTTAGTGCGGGTAGACCCGTACAGTCGAGTGCAAAATAAACTGGTTCTCACACGGAGCTCACAGACGTTGACGGGGTCACCGCGTTGACGAGACCTCAGATCAAGGGTCAAGGTGCACCTGCGCATGGGGGTTCTGTGACGTCACGGGCTTTTGTGTGGGAAGCAGAGTTTTGTAAGTCTGGGTTTTGGAAGCGGGCCGAACGGACGATTTCTCTATGTAGTCTTCAACATGATTAGGAGAATTACATTCCTTAAGTGAATACAGGCATGAGATGTCTTCTTCCCCCCCTCTTCGAATGGCTAAGGACTTAAGCTAGGAATTAACTACGATAAAGTAGTAATTTGGTATCTCCCTCGACGTTTAAAAGATTGTTTGTCTCGTGAATTGTGGTATGCACGTTTTGTTTCAGACACAGCAGACGACATCGAGAACCCCCCCCCCCTACGCGAGGAAGAAGAAAAGATACGAGAAACTAGACGTCATCGAGACGACACCCCTCCACGCGACGAGGAAAGAGAGAAGGTACGAACAATTAAAAGGTATGCAGCATATACATTTTTGGTGCTAAAAATGACCAGTTGTTTAAGCGAGAACTGTCACGGCCCATTCCGGGACGGCTATACAACAGTAATAATTGAGATGGCCCGGGATGTACATGGAAATGGGTGAGCGCAACGATGTACCACATTTTAAAAAGTTTGTTATCGGCACAGTTTTACAAATTAGCCTCTATATGCAAGTCAGAATTAGAACATATCTTCCCTTGTGCGACGAAGTAAAAAGGTTTCGACAGAGCAAGACGACGTTTAGCAAAAAATACGACTAAAATCGGAAATCATCGCGTGAGGTTAGAATTAAATTAGCGAGTCGAACAATTCTGAGATTGTGCAGTATAGTCAACAAGAAAAAAAAGGGGTGAAAAAAATCAATATTAAATTATTAATATTGATTTATAAATATTATAAATATTATATTATATATGTATATATTATATATGCACCTGATTAACCTCATTCCCCTGAAGATGGACTCGGATGGGTCTGAAAGTACTTGGGAGACAAATCTAAACTATGGCAAATTCATCAGCCAATTCCCCTCCGAATTTAAGAGCCTGATTCGGACTATTGAAAGGATCTATCAAATTGTATCTAGACATGAGTTGTTTCTTATATTCAACAATACTTGCCTGCAAGAGAAGATGCTGCCTAGATATACATATTTTAAATATTATATATATATATATATATATATATATATATATATATATATATATATATATGTGTGTGTGTGTGTGTTTGTTTGTTTGTCTGCCAATGTGTGTGTGTATATCGCCGATTATATATTGTATGGCACTATATGTAAAAATATATATTTCGCTCTTACAAATATAATTCTCATTTCTAAAAAGCAATCATCTACAATTTAAAGTTATCCTTTCAGATTTTCAAGTCAGGCCATAATAGCATTTAAACTTTGCTTCTGACGATCCAGATTTAATTTGTTATGGTTATACCATGTTATTAGCAATACAATACCATTTTCGCTACGGTTTATTTCAAACATTACTTAATCCGGCCCAAATTACTGGTAATGTGACACATTTAAAAATAATTACCTAAAAATGAACATCAACAAAGGGGAATAACTCATATTTTAAAATTACAAATTTTATAAGAATTATTTTTGTAAAGTTTAAAAACGTCAAAACAAATGAAAATTATAAACTGAGATGACTTCAGTGGATCCCGGGTAACGTCGAGTAGGTATATTTAGTTCCGTATGCAAATGAGTAAAGGCGATGATTGGGCCCATTTGTCGAATTAACCCTCACGTTAAAACGCCCTATTTCAAATTAATAAAACTTCATACAATAGACGCACTTTTTAATTTTTTTTTTATTCATTCTCAAGGTAAACTAATTCACATTTTGGTTTCAAAACGAAAATTTGAGTAATTAACTATTATTAATTAACTATTATTAAATAACTATTATTAAATAACTATTATTTGTAATTGTTTTTTTTTTAAAATTCAATGACGTATTTGATTTTAATATAACAAATGGGAGGAGACATTTTTTGGGTCTATCTGATGAGATATTAGGGCGAATTCGATTTCTAAAAAAACTTTTATTCACCCCAAACAAGGCACATTGCCAGTGAGATGTAAGGGGCTACTCTTATTAGGGGCCAGATATATAGGGGTATTCTTAGCGGGAAGTTGTGAAGCGAGATGTCTGTTCACATTAGATTTAAGGGAAGTGACGGTGACTAAGTGGTTAACGACACGGACTGATAACCTGGGGGTGCCAAGTTCGAATCCAGTCGGTTCCACAGAACCACTTCTACTTAAGGATGTTGGCAACCTACACGTGGTCCCCTCCCGTTACAACCAGATGCCTTTCTAGAAAAAATTCTAACTAGAAAGA
>OY744546.1:6923946-6941446 GCA_963556195.1 Sepiola atlantica
TTCCATGACTTATTTTACTTTCAATAATTTCTTTTATAGGCAGAAATTTGTGCTACCTATAGGGAATCCCCTCAGTGGTGTCCTATCCTGTTTATTTTTAGAATCTTTCGAAAGCGGACTCTTCAAATATAAACTACCAAAAATGTGTCATACTATAGATACATCTTCAGTTCTACACTTTAATAGGTTATAGTTTAGAATTTTAAATTTCTCATTCAGACATAATTTTTTTATGGAAATTCCTTCAGACAAAACATGGAGCCACTTGATGTAAGGAGCTAACAAGAACAACTATGATTATCGCAAAGAACGGAGATGGCTATTGACCTTAGTCTTGAAAATATCAAGATTATAGGTTGGAGGAAAACAGTCAGCAGGAAGAAAGTTCCAAAAGCCTGCGGTTCTTGGAAAGAAGCTATGGAATAGGAAGATGTATTACAATAAGGTATCAAAACAGCGAATCGTCCATATTTCGACATGTACTAGCGTGTGTTTATTCTTCAGAAGATAATTGATATAGAGAAGAAACAATGTTGTACCTGGTATAGGAGTTCGAATACCACTAGCATTGATATAGAAAGAGGATGAGGAGACATCATGTAGAGCTTCAATTAGAAAGAAAAGTCCTAATAATACCATGAACCTACCACAAATACAATAAGCAGGACACTTGTGTAGCGGACCAAAATCACTTAACCTGTAAAACGCCTTAGAAATGTTAAACGAAATGGCCATACTGAATATCACTAAAAAGGCCTAAACTTTCAGAAAACAATAAAAAAAATGCTTGTCGTTGACATCCCTTTCAAACTTAACATTCTAATAGCCGATTAAAACTATGACTTTAATTCTTAATTACAAGTTTTTAACTTTGTATCACAATATTGACAAAACAACAGATTGTGTACGATCGTTTCTCAGACCATTATTTATTATTACTGTTATGTATCATCGTCAGCACAGGGTATTGACACGAAATTAAAAGCATATAGACAACATCAATGGAATAGAGACCAACATCCCAAATTATACAACAAATTAGAAACCGTGAAAGGAGTTGATGCATGTAGACCTAAACTCAAAGCAGACCTGGTTAAAACATTATTTAGGGATGTGTTTAGGGATGTGTTATGGGACGTGTTTAGGGATGTGTTTAGGGATGTGTTTAAGGATGTGTTTAGGGATGTGTTTAGGGATGTGTTTAAGGATGGGTTTAGGGATGTGTTTAGGGATGTGTTAGGGATGTGTTTAGGGATGTGTTTAGGGATGTGTTTAGGGATGTGTTTAGGGATGTGTTAGGGATGTGTTAGGGATGTGTTTAGGGATGTGTTTAGGGATGTGTTTAGGGATGTGTTTAGGGGTTCAAAGTTGAAAGAAACGGATACAATATTCCATGTAGGGAGTAGAACATCAAAATGAAAAACAAAATATTTATCATTTTATACAACATATGAAAGTCATTAGAAGGGAGAATCACTGACATATAAAATCATACAATGAGAAAAAGGTTATAAAGATTCTAAAGTTTAATTATCAGTGGTCGAGAAATTGGCCGAAATAGTCTTGGAAGCACGTCTGATGATTCTCGTTAAGACGAAGAGAAATAAATTATAACGTGAAATGACTGGATTGTTGGCTTGAGTTATTTCTGTCTAACTTCTATTATTGCTCTGTTTTCCCAAGATTTCATACAGAAGTTCCCCTCTCTCTCTCTCTCTCTCTCATATATATATATATATATATATATATATATATATATATATATGTTTTAACATAGTTCACCCCAAACAAGGCAGGCCGCCACTGTAGACGTAAGGGGCTACTGAGAAAAAAGAAAAGTGGAAAAGGATTGGGTGGGGGTGGGGGGTCAACCTAAATTGGGATCTGCGCAGCAAGTTGTCTGTTTACATTAGTATTAAATTTCTGCATGTCAGTACTGTTGGGGAAACAGGGGACAGGGAGGGAGTTCCAGAGGCCAGCAGCACGATGAAAGAAGCTATTTGACTCTATAAATTTATGTCTATTAGTAGCTGACTTATGGCGGCCAAATGTAGGGAATGCTTGTTGCCTCTCAGAGGTGGCAGCTGCACATTCCGAGGTGAACCATTGAGGAGAGTGGGGCTTGCTAAAGAATTTTCGCATGGGGACATAGGCTTCAATGCCTGCTTTGACCTATTCAGTTAATTCATTTGCACACTGGTCGGCAGGGCGTGAGAAGGTTTCCCTCGCTGATGTGATCTCTGATTGAATCAAAATCAGCCTGCTCGTAGTATCTCGTTGTTTTTAGCAACGGTTCATCAGCTTTTGGACGAATTTTTAGGGTGATATGTATCATTAGCACAATGTGATCAGCATTCCCGAGTGGGCTATGAGCTATCGTCACACAAGCCTCGGGCATTGAGGTCAAGAAAAGGTCTAGAAGTGAGGCTTGTTGCTCTACTCGATCGGGGATGCGGGTCGGGGATGCGGATAGGATTCCAGGATGCGAAGATTGCACATCTTGGATTTACTCGGTTCTTATTTCTCTGCTCTACCCAACATAGACAATTTCAAGTCGAACTGTGTGTAATTGCTAAGTAACTATCTGACACATTAGAGTAGTTGCGGTTTTCTTAGAATCAGATTTAAGCATTGTAAAAGAGGATATATGATTATTGAATCTATCTTTGAGCCTGCACACAGTTGACCCAATGTACGTTTTAGTTCTATTTCTTTCAACAACGCTGCACTTATACACTACATGCGCAATTAAACACTTACATTCTAAAGAGCATTCAGTAACGTTCCTACAATTACATCGGGATTTTTAAATACATTCCTTCTACACTTCTTAATTATATTATTTTATTATTAGAAGCTACAATAGTTGATGCTAAGTTAATGGACATCGAAAATGTTTTTATTAATAATTTTACCTAGATGACTATCAGGAAGGTTAAAATTCTTTAGGTATATATATATATATATATATATATATATATATAAATAGTTCACACTTTTCTTCATACAAACATTATATATATATTTACAGGGTGATTCATAAGTCACTTAGCTATTTATTTTTGAAATTCTAAAGTTTTAAAATACGGTAATACAAAACAGAAAGTTTATTCAACAAATTCATTTATGGGAGTTTCAAATTACAGCAAATTTTCAAAATTTCCACCTTCATTCTGCATGCATAGCTCCATTCTTTTTTGCAAGGAATTTACGACTCTTTGTAGCATATTTGATTGATTATGAAATAAATATATATAGAAACAAATATATAAACGAACAAATTTAAAATAACAAATAGCAGTAATTAGAGAGTAAGATAACAATCATCAAAAGTTCATAGTATGTTTGTGCTTCATATGTAAATCATTTTAAATAGCTAAGTGAAGTGACTTATGAATCACCCTGTATATACCAGTCTACAGATGGACTAGTAAACGAACGTATATCCACCTCGTTTAAGCACCTTTCAAATCTCGTCAGCTGGCGTGTGTTAAACTCATTCTGCAGGCTTTGATCGGTGCCTATTATCTCATCTTCTGTTATCATCTCCGGTGCGTTATAATAGCATAGATCACTAGCTGTGGACGTAACATGACCTGCGAGACGAGGTGTCTGCTTTCGGTGCATTCCATTGATGGAGGGGCCGTCCGAGCAGCTGGTAATCAAATCTGGTCACTGGGAGCTCAGCTTCTCACCTGATCGGAAACTGCACAGTGTCTAAAACCTCACCATCACGCAGAATACAATTGGTTCTTATATCGGTCTTCTTTCTAACTTCAGAAACAGCGGAGACCCGCAAAATCACTGTCGTCTGAGCGATGAAATAAATATGATAAAAAAACTTGCATGACCACTCGCCGTTACCCGGGAGGGGATGCATGGACAACAAATAGAAAGGTTAAAAAAAAGTGCGTTACGTTGTTCTTTTACTAAAAAAAATCGCTCAAAAACATTCATCAAGATTTAAAAATGAAATTTCGGGACAGGAGTGTTCTCCTTTATGTCTGTCGAGATGTTCACGATTCTTATCGACGAAGAGGGAAAGGGGGGGGGTCAAATAATGAGAACAGTAGTGTGGGGCCCCGGCAGTGTTTTGCGAAAATACTGCCTTTCGAGACTTCGACACCTGTTAAAGGATCCAATAACACAGAACGCTCGCTATCTGCCCGAGAAGACTGAACGCCGTCACTGGTAACACCGATTAGGGGTGTCTATTTCCTCCTATGGCAGCTGCAAGGAACGTTTGTTTGTTTTTAAATAACTTGGATTGCGACAAACACGTGCGTGTGTTCGCTTAGCAATAACGTTGACTGAAAGCGATAAGGGGGGGGAGGGGGTGGCCGCTTATATAATCACTCGCCTCCTACTACATACGGGCACTGATTCGTTGTATGTATTCAAATAAACTTTAACTCACGAGATCCGACTGTTCGATAACCGTTTCCTGCCAAGACAACCCTCTCCCTTTTTTTCTAGTTTTATTTGGATTCCAAAGTAATCTGATCTGCGAACACAAGACATATACTGATGCACAAAAACGGAAGAAACAAAAGATAATTTTATTCCAATTACTAAAATCGAGGAAAATGTAATCCTGAAAATGGTTTCCAATGGGCCGCAGAAAATCAGTCTGTCGGCCGTATGTAGCACTTAGGTCGTATGTTCGAAACCCTTAATTGAGATGATAAAAAAAGTCTACTTACATTTTAATCTAACGTTTTCCAGGAAGTATTTTTCAAGAGAGATATCCAATGAAATGGAGCTTTTTGTTGGAATCCAGTCGACTAGAATTATCTAGAATTACCTGGAATTATATGGAAAAAAAAAACGATGAGAAAAGTAAAACAAGCGAATCGAGGGCAATAGGTTCGATCCCCAAAGATGATTGACAAACACATCAGAAAGAAAAGACAGTCTTGAAGTTAGGGTTAGTGGTTAGGGTTAGGATTAGTCTTAGAGGAAGAAAAGAGGTTTCCTCGATGTTATTCAGTTTATTGTAAATAAGGCATCACCCAGGAGCTGTGCTCAACACTTTTTATAATGATCGGTAAATTAGTTCAAGGAGTGAATCCTGTACATACATAGAAACATACCTAAGTTCATATGTATGAATATATATATATATATATATATATATATATATATATATATATTAGAATATTGAACTAAATTAAAGATAATCGATTTATCGTTTTATAATAATAATAATCTATCGTGATAATATAAAGCTCAATATATTGAATAGATCAACCAATTCCAGAGATGAAAGATGAGAATACAACATTGCAAATATACAATATTTATTAAAATTTTTCAAAGTTGCCGATAATATTTACAATCATATTGTCGTTTTTTTATCCTCTGATGAAAAGAGTTTGTCTTTGAAAATCCATGAATTAAGGATATGAGACTCCTTGCTTGAACTTCTGATGTTTTATTAAATATTATATATATATATATATATATATATATATATATTTTCTGTCAAATGGAACAGACACTTTTAAATGAAAGAAAAATCAAATGCTTACTCAAATGAAACACTTTTATCAAATGGAATATACATCTGAAGAGAGCATAATGGATAAACAATAAATGCTCGAAACGCGTTATGAAAAACTTAAAATGTTAAAATGATAAGATAATAAATAATTATTGAAAAAGTTTATTTTACTAGCGTTGGTAACCACAATTCTTTAAATATACTTTTTTCTCTCTTTGGAACTGCACTGATACTATACAACCCCCTTCTCTCTCTCTCTCCCTCTCGCTCTCTCATTATATATATATATATATATGAAAGAGAATATATTATACTATTTTATTTATTATATAATTATTATTATTATATATGTATACAAAAGATAATATTTTAAACTAGTTGATAGATGTCGTGTATATATTTCAAGAGTGTACAATACATTAAAAGAACTTTATAAGTCAATAATTTTCGATCATAGATCAACTTGCTTATTCTGATATATTATTTTATGACTTTTAATAACATTTAAAAAGGTTTCTATTTTCATTGTACCCCCCCTGCTCTCTCTCTCTCTCTCTCTCTCTTTCTCTCTCTCTTTCGAGAGTAGTTTTACACGTGTTTGGCCGTTAATGTGGTTCATCAGCATAGCTGACTATGACAGGATTCAAACTTTTCGAATTGTTTTTAATATATAGACATTTAATGTTTATTTACGTTGATCAATATTCATTTTCCTAATAAATCAATTTTGTTTACATATCGTTTTTTTAATTATTATCATAAAATATTAAGATAGTTTGCTAAACCTATACTCATTTTGTATATCATTTAAATGAAAAATACATTTTTCCAAGGTCATCTAATTTATCCTTCGCTATGGCCAATCCTACGCTATAGAACAGATCAAAAGTTCAAAGCGTAAGAGTTTTACTATAACCACATTTTTTGGAGAGTTGAAATCGCAAAAATAATCAAAAGGTCGTTTTTTTAAATCTTAACAAAATATGTTAAACAAGAGTATGTATACTTTTGGCCAAGATCAAAGTGTAGTATCTGTTCTGATGGATACTGCACCCCATAGACTGGTATTGTCTTGGCTTTCAGGGCTTGATTTACGCCGGTCTATGGGTCTGTCCTGTACAGTTCTAGGAGGTCCACCCTCCCAGGCTTTGCCTCCCCTCTTTGGGGAGGAGTAAGTTTATTGCTTACTGCCTGAGGCGCTCCTACCGGGGAATGCCGACGGGGCAGCACAGGCAATTTTTAATGGCCAGAGTGCTCACCTTCTCGGTCGCTGGTTTATCAAATCCCACTTTCCCGACCTTGTGTCACACCTTACCGCTGTGGGAGGTAGATAAATAAAAAGAGTATGTATGATTTTTAAAATTAACAAAAGAACATTCTAATATTCCAACCAAACAAGCTGTAGGAAATAAAAATAAAAACAATGCTTTAAAACAGGTCTGGAATTTGTTCTCTCTCTCCACACACACACACTATATATATATATATATATATATATATATATATATATATATATATATATATATATATATATATATATATGTAAAGGAGTAAGGCTACCAACATTTGTAGAATGTTTTTTTCAACATTTATTTATTATTTTGTTGTTTTACCATTTTATAATTTTATATAACGCGTTTCAAGCGGTGGGTCCGCTTTCATCAGATATGAAAATCCATGGATTTTCATATCTGATGAATTTGGATCTGCGCAGCAAGATGTCTGTTTACATTAGTTTTAAATTTCTGCATGTCAGTACTGTCGGGGAAACAGGGGACAGGGAGGGAGTTCCAGAGGCCAGCAGTACGAGCAAATACGCTATTTGAGTAGAAGGCTCTCCGACATCTGGGGACCTTCACAGTGAATGAATGGGATTTAGTTGATTGTCGAGTTGGTCTAGTTAATTTACGTCGAGGGGGCACCAGAGTAGCCAATTCATCGGAGCATAATCCATTGAAGTATTTGTAAAACAAGCACAAGGATGCTACATTGTGGCGATGGGACAGGGACTGGAGCTTGGTTGACAGTGAGGGACCTATTAAGTTGGAGACTGTTTTTTGGACCTTACCGAATTGGGGACGGCACCCCAGACAGGATTTTACTGCTCAAAGGCTCGCCAGCCAAGCGATAGAAAATCTTTGTTCGAAAGTCACGTGGTTTCGCGACTTACATTCTGGGGTCACCTCTGACCCTTAAGGTGTCACTCAAACTTTTGTTATGTAGAATAACTTATTACTAACCATAACTTATTACTAACCATAACTTATTACTAACCATAACTTATTACTAACCATAACTTATTACTAACCATAACTTATTTCTAACCATAACTTATTACTAACCATAACTTATTACTAACCATAACTTATTACTAACCATAACTTATTCCTAACCATAACTTATTACTAACCATAACTTATTACTAACCATAACTTATTACTAACCATAACTTATTACTAACCATAACTTATTCCTAACCATAACTTATTCCTAACCATAACTTATTACTAACCATAACTTATTCCTAACCATAACTTATTACTAACCATAACTTATTACTAACCATAACTTATTACTAACCATAACTTATTACTAACCATAACTTATAACTAACCATAACTTATTACTAACCGTAACTTATTACTAACCATAACTTATTACTAACCATAACTTATTACTAACCGTAACTTATTACTAACCATAACTTATTACTAACCATAACTTATTACTAACCATAACTTATTACTAACCGTAGCTAAACTAAAAAAAAAGTCTTTTTTTTATGAAAAAAGAATTTGTAGGATGCGTTGTGGCCCTGCGTCTCAGCAAATCATCTCATCGATACGTGAAAAGCACAACAACAACAAAAAAAGAACGCTTCTTGATGAGGAAATAATTTTCTCCCCGACGGAAGCAAGGTGCGCCTTAGAGAAGATTCATTTGTCTGGGTCCTTCGGTTCTGAAGAGGTGAAATGTTTTTGTCATGACTTTTATGATGAACGCGCAGGAATTACCGCGAAGACAAGATTTAATCTTCACCAAAATCTGACCTTTCCCATCTTTGAAAGAAATGAACATTAACCATGATCAATCTTACCAACCATTGTTAGACTTGCTTATAGATTATTGATTTCGGCACTTTCACCTGTAACCCGTTCGTTTACACTCATGGAAGCCCAACGATTGGCTGAGGTAACAACAAAGAATCTGATTGGTTAACTAGCAAGCCATGTATATAAAAACACCTGACAAAAATAACTCCATGCATTTAGCCTGACGATTCCCCCCGGGGATGAAACACGGGAGCCTCTGTGTAGCTTGATTGCCATATATATTTCCATTGCTTACTACCTAGCTCTACTTACGTATCGAGCACTGTTGAAGTAAATACTGAAAACTGACACATAAAAAATTATATCTCCTTATAATATTTTATGTGGATACATGAAGTACTAATATATATATATATATATATATATATATATATTCCCTGCACTGATGAGAGCAATAAGCTTGAAACGCTAGCGTCTGTAGGTATAAATAATTTAATATTTATTCATAAATATTATACTAAGCCCCTTTAAGAAATTAAAGTTGAGCACTCTCGGGGAAGTTAAAAATAGACTGTCAAAAAGCTCTAATGCAAAGTTCCGAATACGTTCGTCGAACACTCTCGACTAGTCTTCTATCTGTGCTTGCTTCTAGGTACATATAGATCTTAATTTCCCTAAATTACGTGACAGTTTCCGTGGGCCGAGTGGATATGGCTGACCCTGTGTACCGGGTTCGCGCCTCCCGACCGTCTGAAATTGTTACTTCCCTGCACTGATGAGAGCAATAAGCTTGAAACGCTAGCGTCTGTAGGTATAAATAATTTAATATTTATTCATAAATATTATATATATATATATATATATATATATTTTAAAAATTTATTTTGGTACAGAAAAATTAGTACAACATTCGTACCGTCGGTTTCAAGCACAGAAGTACTTAGCCATCCGTCTCTCTTCAGCTGATGTTCGGATGGCTAAGGCCTTCTGTGCTTGAAACCGACGGTACGAATGTTGTACTAATTTTTCTGTACCAAAATAAATAAATATTACGCTCTTAGTTTTTAATTTATAACTTTAATTCTCAATTAATCGAGCACTCTGCTGGGATTTTTCCTGCTATATTACAAAGAAGTTATATATATATATATATATATATATATATATATGAGAGAGAGAGAGAGACAGAGACAGAGAGAGAGAGAGAGAGAGACACAAAGAGAGAGAGACAGAGAGAGAGAGACAGAGAGAGAGAGAGAGAAAGAGAGAGAGAGAGCGAAAGAGAGAGAGACAGACAGACAGACAGACAGAGAGATAAATATATGAAAATATATTCATGGAAATTAATCTTGGCTACATACAATATATTATATCACCTTATGATATTATATGTGTATACATAACATAATAATTATATATATATATATATATATATATATATATATATATATATATATATATATATATATATATATATATATGTATTATATATATAATTTTCATGAGTGCAATCTCTCGTGGCCTAATGGGACTAGGTGAACGCATACAGATTCAAGGTGTCTCTGTGAACCGGTTTCGCGCCCTATGACCGTCTGAGAGTGTTATTTCCCGGATCTGATGAATGCCATAAGCTTGAAACGACGTCGTACGTCGGTAAAAAACTAAACAATAATTTAATATTATAAGAGGCCCCTTTCAAGTAAAATTGAAAGTCCAGCACTGTCGAAAAGATTACAAAAATAAAATGCTCCGACTCTGTCGTTGAGTAGTATCGAATTTTTAGATATTTATACTCGCCGCTTTCAGTGAAAATATCAATTAATTTCTCCGTTTCATTTAAACTGAAGTGCGTGAGAGAAAGGTTTAATGAAAAACGGCGTCCTGGAGTATTTCGACTCTTCAATATAAAAGCATAAAGAGCGGACACTTTTTTGCCTGGAAAAATCGAGCTGATCATAACTACACTTGAAACACGTCTCTGATGTGTAGCCATTATATAGTTGTATGAATAAAACTTTGTATATATATATATATATATATATATATATATATATGAATTAAAATTGAAAATAAAAGCCTTCATCAATGCGAGATTAATTAATTTTTTGAAAGCGTTATATTAAAAAACAAACAAACCATCAAAAAAGTTTGATTATTTTTTATCTCTGATGATGATATTAATCAGGTTAATGTAAAAGAAATTAATGTAAAAAAATCTAAGAGAAATTAATGTAAAAAAAAATGTAAAAGAAATTAATGTAAAATAAATTAATGTGAAAAAATCTAAGAGAAATTAATGTAAAAAAAATGATGTAAAAGAAATTAATGTAAAAGAAATTAAGGTAAAAAAATGTAAGAGAAATTAATGTAAAAAAATGTAAGAGAAATTAATGTAAAAGAAATTAATGTAAAAAAATCTAAGGGAAATTAATGTAAAAAAAATAATGTAAAAGAAATTAATCTCTCATTGATGAAGTCTTATTTCAAAATTTTAATAATTCTGACCTATCAATGCTTTATAATTAACGACCTATCTTTCTAATATATATATATATATATATATATATATATATGAATTAAAATTGAAAATAGAAGCCTTCATCAATGCGAGATTAATTACTTTTTTTTAAAGCATTTATATTAAAAAACAAACAAACCATCAAAAAAGTTTGATTATTTTTTAACTCTGATGATGAAATTAATCAGATTAATGTAAACGAAATTACTGTGAAAGAAATTAATGTAAACAAATCTAAGAGAAATTAATGTAAAAAAAATTATGTAAAAGAAATTAATGTAAAAGAAATTAATGTAAAAAAATCTAAGAGAAATTAATGTAAAAAAAAATGTAAAAGAAATTAATGTAAAATAAATTAATGTGAAAAAATCTAAGAGAAATTAATGTAAAAAAAATGATGTAAAAGAAATTAATGTAAAAGAAATTAAGGTAAAAAAATCTAAGAGAAATTAATGTAAAAAAATGTAAGAGAAATTAATGTAAAAGAAATTAATGTAAAAAAATCTAAGGGAAATTAATGTAAAAAAAATAATTTAAAAGAAATTAATCTCTCATTGATGAAGTCTTTTATTTCAAAATTTTAATAATTCTGACCTATCAATGCTTTATAATTAACGACCTATCTTTCTAATATATATATATATATATATATATATATATATATATATATATATATATATAATTATTTTTGATTTATAGACATGTACATACTCCGTTACATGTCAATGTTATCGATTAACAGCTGTTAGAAACTGAGATGTCATTAGGTGTAAAATGAAAACTGGTCCTTCCCTAAGGTCACATATTTGAGGGAAGGACCATATTTTCTTTTCCGCCTAATGAGATCTCAGTTTCCGTTAATTATGTATAAAAGCTCTATATGATATTGAGCACTCTTTATTAGACAGGTTGAAATTCTTTGGATTCTTATTCTTATAATAGCTGTTGATCGATAACATCGACATGCCAGTGTCGCAGATTTTGTACATGTCTGTAAATAAAAATTATCATATATATATATATATATATATATATATATATATATATATATATATATGATAATTTTTATTTACAGACATGTACAAAATCTGCGACACTGGCATGTCGATGTTATCGATCAACAGCTATTATACACTGAGATCTCATCAGGCAGAGTTAGAATCCGATCACATTATCCATATATATATACATATATGATAATTTTTATTTACAGACATGTACAAAATCTGCGACACTGGCATGTCGATGTTATCGATCAACAGCTATTATACACTGAGATCTCATCAGGCAGAGTTAGAATCCGATCACATTATCAATATATATATATATATATATATATATATATATATATATATATATATATATACATATGTATATATATATATATATGATAATTTTTATTTACAGACATGTACAAAATCTGCGATACTGGCATGTCGATGTTATCGATCAACAGCTATTATACACTGAGATCTCATCAGGGAGAGTTAGAATCCGATCACATTATCCATATATATATATATATATATATATATATATATATGACGTCACACTCTGACGGCACACTCTGAAGAACGTATTCAGAGAGATTTGCATAACATCCTCAGTCAAGATGTAAGCCATACCCAAACATCTGACCTAATGACCTTTAACACTTGACTTACTAAATACCCAGATTTCAATATCTTAGACTACTATGTATGGAGCGATGTTGTGAGAATGTCACAATATCGACTGAAGAATCGGTTACATTTGGTATCTTCAGCATTACGTGCTAAGTTTCCAGTGTTTCCGTAAGACGAAAGGTATCTATGGAAAATCAAACTTAAGTATTCAAAATTTGTAAAGAATTTTATTTTTGTAGTAGCTCAATAGTGTATAACTAGAGCTGAAAATAATCTAATATCATGTAAACTTCAGCAAATGGTACGAACGTACCACGATTCGGATATTTAGATGCCAACTAGACGTTTGCCATCAACAATTTGATATGAAAATAGAAAAAAATATATCGGAACTAAAAAATATAATATAGATAAATTTTATCAAGGAAAAAAAAAAAAAAAAGAATAAATGAATACAGAATGCAATTCAGTTTTTTTCCAGCCTGGAAGGTAAACTTTTTATGAGCACTGATGAAGCACTCAAGAAAATTTTTTTTTTTTACATTTTGATAGTCTTTATATCATGAAGATGTAAGTGAGTGAAGAAGGCCGAAACAATTGTATGATGATAAAAACTGTCTTTTTAATGAATTCATGAAAATGTGTTACTGCATTTGCTAAGGTTTACATGACATTAAATTATATATATATATATATATATATATATATATATATATATATATATATATATATTACTATTTCATGTATCTACATTACATTTTATAAGGAGATATAATTTTTTATGTATCAATTTACAGTATTTACTTCAACAGTGCTCGATACGTAAGTAGAGCTAGATAGTAAGTTATGAATAAATATTTATAGCAATTAAGCTACACAGACAATCTGTGTAGCTTAATTGCCATAAATATTTATTCATAACTTTTTATATATATATATATATATATAGATATATATATATATATAAAGATAGATGAAAGAAGAGTGATAAACATGTACGAATGTCCAGATTTATTTCAAACTTCAATTGTACAATGCAAGGTATATTCTGTAATAAAATTATGTTTATTATTCTTTTCTTAAGCCAAGACTTTTCAAAGATCGAAATCTTATCATCAGAGGAATTATATAGATAGATAAGTTGGTAGTGTTGGAATTAAGTTGTACAGGGGCGTTTGCGTTTCATGCCTGTAAGGAATCGTCAGGTTAAATGTACTTAGCTTGACGATTGTTCATGGGGATGAAACACAGACGCCTCTGTACTTACTATATATATATATATATATATATATATATATATAATTTATTTGAAAACTATATGTTACATATTTCAGAAACGTATCGCAGATTATCCAGATAAGCTGACTTTTTACAGTAAAAAAAAAGTCTTCATGCCCAGTAAAATTGTTGGCGTTCTGAATGAGGTAAAACCACGCTGAGAAATGGCGTCATATCGATAAAAAAAAAACGGTGCATTCCCTGAAAGTCTCTCTGACAAAATATATTGGTTGGAAATTAATTGAGTTTTAATTAATTTATTATTAATAGTTTTTATTTTATTCTACTAAGTGTTTTATTTATTTATTCTCTTGAAGTTTGGTATTTTTATTTAGCGTGTTGTTTGTAGATCGTAGCAGATAACGGTGTATTGGAAAGTTAAAATACAAAGGGGGACGGTTAAATCTGTCGTTTAAAAGTTGTAATATTGAAGTCTCTTTATGATGTTGATACAGGGTTTAAATTTATGTATCGAATTTATTTATTTTATTTATAGTTTTGTGTTTTAAAGGTTTTATTTTGTTTGGTGTTTTATTTACACACACACATATATATATATATATATATATATATATATATATATATATATATATATATATATATAGTGAAGATCATACTATCTGTCATGTAGAGTAGTGAGGGCTCGTCAGTTGCTTACTAGAGCGACTGTTTCGGGGTTTTGAAGACAATATAGTCAAAATGATCTGGCTTCCCAAGCAAAACTAGCCAAGTTCTACCGCCCATACTTATAAGAACGGGTTTGCATTAAAATGAAAGCACTGAAGTACCACATGAGAGGAAGCATCAGCATCGCACTCATCAACCAGACATTTATATAAGAACGGGTTTACATGGAAATGAAAGCACTAAAGTACCTTTGGTACCACCAAGAGAAACTTTAGGAAGGAGGATATATATATATATATATATATATATATATATATATATATATATGTATATATAAAGACTAAAATACGTTGAAACGTAAATTTATTAGAGTCGACAGTAATGCCAATGTTTATTTAGTTTTATATAAGCTCTACTCTATATTGAGCACTTTTGAAAAAATATTGATTTGTGTTCAATATATTGTAACATTATTAATTAATATATATATATATATATATATATATATATATATATATATATATATATATATGTATATATATATATTTAAGCTGAATTATTTCTTCACTTGATTATTGGGGAAATGGTCGTTTGATCCGTACCATTGGAGAGCCATGAATATTATAACTGCCCTGTTTTTAAATCTCCGAAACAGTTACATAGTAAACAGCTGATGATCCCCGTTTTAATATTTCACGCTTAAGTTAAGGTCCCCTGTTTTTGTTTCACTGTGAGAGACTTGAATCCCCTTTTTTTAAAATATTTATTTATGAATTTTCCAACGAATGCTTAGTCTGCGATATCTTGGACTTAGTTAGTTTCTCTGGGAATTTAAACTGCATTTTCCTTTTTTTTTGTTTTGTTTAAAATGACTCAAAGCTTCTTTAGACTATATATATATATATATATATATATATATATATATATATATATATGCACGATCCGAACGCCGTTCGTAGATCACTCTAATCTGCTTGGGTAAATCTAGCCGCCGACTCGCTATTTACATTTAAATTTCTCTCTATTTACTAACTAATTGGCTATGGCCGATGGGATTAGACTCTCGACTACGAATCAGTGGCGATTTGTGATCGTGGTTCGCGCCCACCGACCGTTGAGAATTAGTTCCTATACTGAAGATTGCGTTAGCATGAAACATCGATGTTTGTAGGTATTAAAATATTTAATAAATATTATTATTTTATATATATATATATATATATATATATATATATATATATATATACATACATATATATATTTCTTTTATTTATTTTTGACAAGGAGAGGAATAAGAAAATAGAAAGAAAAAAAAATCTCTCGAAATATATCAAATTGATTCTTAATAATCCGGATATTACAAACTAACACCCTTGCTGTCTAGAAAAATAAACAAACCTTTCGATCTATATCCGACTTATTTCGGTTTTGTTTTGTTTTTGTTCTCCACAGCTTACAGCTATCCGGATCTCCGCATTGCCTTCAACCTTTTTAAAAACTTTTATTATTACTCCCAGCAATGCTTACAGCAAACTACCAATTTCTATTAATATATATATATATATATATTTTATATATATATAGATATATTATATATATATATATATATATATGCTCTAAAGTGTTTTTAACCTACAGACGATATCGTTTCAGATTTTTATTACCCTCATCAGGGCAAAAGTGGTGGTTGCATGCCGTCACATGGGATCGAACGAAGTCCGTAGATTCAGTCTAGAATCACGATCCTAACGTCTATGCCCACGCGGCCGCGACAAATCGCCACAGACAGTAGCTGAAATTTACGTACACTTACCCGAGAGGCGGGGAAGGCGTTATCGGCACCGAGAGTGTTCGACGCTCGAGCAGAACTTTGCATAATATATATATATATATATATATATATATATATATATATATATATATATATATATATATATATATATATATATATTCCGGAATATTTTCATTCTTTTTAACTCATCGAGAGCGAGTTGGCTACAATTGTATGCCAAGACTTAAGTTTCTGGTGTCCGCGTAAATATGGCAAGATAATCATAGACATGAAACCTTTCACTCGCCGTTACAGCAGCCAATAGGCCGTGCGAATTGGGGCACGCTTTTTTGGCTTGCGATCAGTTTTGAGCCAGCTCGAAATATCACCTCATACAAAAACGGTATATTATGACAGAAGCCAAACTTTTATCATCTGAATAATCAACAGCGGGGAAAAAATGAAAAAAAAAAATAATAATGCAAGAAAAAAAAAACTAACAACCGAAATCCCGACGAAGAGTTGAAAATAGATATAAATTATGTATTTCCCTTCGTCCCGTTACTCCTTGCTCATGTTCAAATTCGATCTATCTATGTCAGCGTTTCCAATATAACTTTCAGAATATAAGTGCGTACGCCCTCCAGCTATAACATGGGTTCTCCAGCACTTCTACCACTCTCTTTCGAACTTATATATATATATATATATATATATCTTATATATATATATATATATATATATAAGATATACAGGGTGTTTCAAAAGTCTTGGGAACATAACGATTTTTAATAACTCAAAAACTATTAGGAGTTGAAAAATGAAATTGGTACCGTTGCAAAGGTTAAAGTTTCAAGTTTTGTGGGGAATCTTTAAAGTTGCTCAATATGAGCACCATTCGTCACACGGCAGACATCTAGTCGATAGTCCATTTCCTACCAAACGCGTTCCAGCATCTTGACGTCAATGGTTCCCACAACTGCCGTTACTCGAGCCTTTAGTTCGTCAATATCTCTTGGAAGGGGCGGCACATAGACTTGTTGCTTGACAAAGCCCCAAAGGAAAAAGTCACACGGGGTAAGATCTGGAGACCTAGGAGGCCAGGGCATGAGAACGTCATCACCT